>JARJDW010007972.1:0-38381 GCA_030264715.1 Adinopsis sp. GC000173 | reverse complement strand
ATAAAATTCAGTTAGTTTAAACTAATTTCTGTGCCTAAACATTGACCTGGCGTTAATAAACAGCGTTTAAGACAAGGCTATTAAATTCTGACATTTTAAGTTTCTAAATTGATTTTGCTTTCATTTTTGAAATCAAATTTATTGCAAAAAATTAAAAAAAAACAAATATTGAATTTGACAAACATCTAGTTTTGCCTGAACAATTCACTTCCTAATGAAACTCAAATAGTTTAAACTAAGTGGCAAGTTTTAATACATGTTGGATATGTCCTGGTGATTTTTTTTTCTTCTTACTCGGCCGACCATCATATTTTAGAATCATTTTTTGCAAAAACTTGTCAAAAGACCACCAGTATAAAATATAAACTCCAGCTAATTTAAAGGTTGTCAATCAGCAATGGTTTTGCGATCTAACGCAAGAAACTATTGTCTCCTTTTTGCACAGTCTGATTTATTCCCAACGCAATTACCCAGTTGTTGATATTCATACCAAGTTTATTAATTAAGTGTTATTAAACACAAATATTGGTGAATTCTACATCTGTATGGTGGCTCATACCTATCAGAAACTTTATACTATACCGTGCATCGCTCGTAAAAACTCATTAACATGCACGCGCAAAAACGAAAGCGCACCTCCCATTTTTATGCCATTACGACCGAGCAATTTCTCTAATTAGCGCGATTTTATACCAAAGACCAGATCTTTGTTAGCAATAATCGCTGTTGGGCAATAAATACGACTAGATCGTGTTGCAAGTAGTAGCAAACGCGAGCGTAAGCCAACAAGAACAACAAGAAAAAAGCGAAAAAAGAAGAAAAGAGCAGCCGAATGTTGACCGTCTGTCATGTTTGTTTGCATTAGTAATAAACAGTATTTATATTGAATGATAAATTACAATTTGCTTACTGCTTGCCCAACTCCACCATGCTAATTGCACGATTTAATGAACATTCGATTAAATGAGGTTTTATTGTGCCAATTTCTGCGTATTGTTCGGGTACTTACGCTGGCACAAATTAATCGAGTGGTGGTACTTACTTACTTCTGTATTCGAATATTGCGTGTATCTAAACCGGCGCATTAATTTTATTGTTATTAATATATAAATTAGCATTGTGCATATAAAATCAGGGTGGCGATGTCATCTACACGCAATTTATTGGTTTTGCGATATGATTTAATTCTTATTTGCTCTTAATATGAGTAATGTGATGCAGATATTGAACGCCAACTACTTGTAGTAGAATGGTTTACTGTATGTACTTATTGTAATATTTAATTTATTAAAGTGATCTATATTAGAATGGAGAAGAAATTAACTATACTTACTTTCGTTCAGAAATAAATGTCTTATTTTTAATTTGTTTATTAAGAAAACGTAGCTTTTATTTTTAAAGCTAAAAATGGGTTTGAAAACAGTTTTTCTAGGCAAAGCTTTAATTGATAGCTAAGAAACCCTACAGATTTTCTTACCATGTAAGTTTTTAATAATAAAAGAGGATTTTTCAGAATTTATGGTCTAGGAAAGTTTATAATCAGAAAACCAGAAAATGATTCTATAAATTTTGATTTGGATGTTTCTAAACGCATTGAAAGAATAAATTTTGTAAACCCGTGAGTTCAAATGAATTTTTCCAGTAATAACTTTGTAAACCTAGGTAGAACATGTTGAAATTGGCATCTCCTATTTCTTCTCATCAATATATTTTGCAATTGCCATAAATATTGCATCAGTTTTTCTTTACTTTCGTTATTTCTAAATTGTTTATTGATATTTCTTTTCAAAATTTGAAGAAATTATTCGTGATTTAAATTAAGTTGTGCTGAGTAATCAGGCAAACTAATAAATAACTTATTACATTTTTTATATTACTAGTTTATATTTAAAGTTAATGTCTTGTTTAAATAAATCCTATCTTTATAACAATAATACAAAGGATTTGCAATTTTATACATACTATTTTACATTTTTTAGACTTGTTTTACTTGGATGAGAGATAGCCGGTAGGATTTCACGAATTACGCTTCAGGAAGTTGGTTTCTACAATTCTGGGAAGGGTCTTGGAACAAGAAGATCTGAAGAAGGGAATGGAAGTGTCTGTAAAAAATCAATCTTTTAAAAAAGTAATAAAACAATATATCAATTAATAAACGCGTTATAGGCCAAAGAATCTAATTCTTCAAAACTACAAAATGGATCAGATGTATAGAAGTTAGGACCGTAAGAGCGGCCTTTTCATATTATACCTAGTTACACAAACAAAAAATCAATTTTTGTAGAAAATTCAGAATCGAACCTGTCATTATATTAATATACAATATTAAATTCGGATTTTATTCCGTAAATTCATTTGTTAACTTCACCCTTTTGATTCCCAACACCTGTATTAATTAATTTTATTGCAGATTAATAAGTAACATAGAACGTCAAATGTAAATTTTGAATCTTGGAGTTTTGCTAGTTCCACAAACTCAAAATCAATTTCCTACAAAAATTCAGAGTCAAACTAGCCAATGGAGTAGTATACAATATTTAATTCGGATTCAATTCCAAAATTTCATTTGTTACCTGCGCCCTTCTGGTCTTCAACACCTGAATTGAATAATTTTAGATCAGTAAGCCACATGGAACGTCGAATGTAAATTTTTAATGTTGGATTCTAACACAGCAATGAATAATTCAAGAAAATTAGTTGAAAAGAACAGTAAAGGGCAATATTATTTATTGTTTGGTTAGAATCATAGAACAACACTAGGTGTTATTTATCCGTTATACAATGTGTAGAGAAGCGTAAAAAAGTTGGAGCAATAAAGATATATACAGCTAAGTTATATCTATATGGCAGATTACGAAGTAATTTGGCACGTGGACAAATATGTTATACGGGTAGGAGTCGTATACCATTGCGGTACACATACACACACTGCTGAATGATTAGCATTAGCATTAGGTTGAATAGTAAACGCCAGGCAGGCGCTAGAACTACCTGACCTTCGTCGCAGCACACCTGGGCTCGCGCCGGACACACTTCTACCTCAAGTACCGGTGCTACCATCCCACCACCGCCACAACCACAACACAACACAACACCTTTACCTACCACAAGCTCATTTGTACTGCTGGCAAGCAGTGCCCGCGCCCGCTATCATAAACATCAAAAGCGCCTCGTTTATATCATCATATCACTGAACGAACGCATTTTTTCAGCTTTCTCTCTTTTACTGCTTTGGTTCAGCCAAATCACTACACATGTACAAAAAACTGGACAGAAATTTGCACGACAACGACAACAAACGCTATTTATCATACATGCAACAGCCACATTTCATACGATGTCAGGCAATTGTTGCAACATCTATTTGGTATTCTTTTGCGAACGAGTGGCATGGCGTTCGCTTGAATAAAAACCACCACACGACGCGGGATTCGGAGCGCACAGAAAAGAAGGATTTATTTATTGTGTAAGATGAAATGTACATGTGCTGCTGCTGCAACGGTATAGTAGCCTTAATATGATTAAGTAATAAATATATGCGATAAATCACAAGATTAATTACATTGTTGTGTGGTGGATCAAACACAGCAACAACAAAACGCGCAAAAAATAAATGAAATAAAATATATATATATATTGCATATTCCGCGCCGCGGTCTCACGTTAATGATTTTTTGCGCCATCACGACTTAATTCCAAAATGCCACGGATATTAATTGATCGCGTAATTATTTTGCGCATTTTAATTGTGCAACAGCCGATTGCTGCGCTTTTAATTACCGCCACTCGGCTACAAATTAATTATTCGTAGACGATGTTAAGCTTATTTACCACTACGCGCACATCAAACGTGGATCGCGGCCGTTTAAATCTTATCTAAATGTTTGACTTTTTAATACCCAGATGATGTCCAGTTTTTGATGTCTGTGTTAATCTTTGGTGGAAATATTTTTACATCAGACGTCTTCTCGTTCCTTATAGTGGTAATTGGTTGGCTAATAAGTCATGGCTGCTTTTTATATTTCGAGTTGACTAGCGTGAGGTTCTAAAAATCAATTGTGTCCACACAATCTACTATTATAGGATTTAATCTAGATGTTAAAGTTGTCGAAGTTTTATTAGATTTTGATCACTTTTAAATGCTATATTAATTTTGTTGAAAAAAAAAACAAAAATAAACATTTTCGACATCATCTCCGACTTGGGTTTAATCTAGGTGCTAAACTTGTCGAAATGTATTAATAAATATGCATTCTATACAATTTTGATGCAAAAAATTAACTGAATTCTTTAAATTAAAATTCGATGATTTTTATAGCTGACAGTACTTACATTGTATCTATGGATTAATTTTTAGCTTTAGAATAGTATGCTTATTTTGACAATCATAAGTTTTAGTTTATATTTATTTAGTTTTACAGCTCGTTCCACTTATTTGATGCAATTAGTTGTCTGTAAAATATTATTTTTGTTTATCTAATTGTAAGATTTGTTAATTTTCATATTCCAAATTGAAAAAAGTGACTTTTTTCTAAACTTTATTAAAATACTTTCTTCTTTTTTTCTGGATTAAATCAAACTGCAAACAAAGCTGTTGGACCTTTTGTTCTATTTTGATGGTTGTAAGATTTTTAGAGGTGAAACCCATTGATTTCTAATGCCGAGGTATTGGGAAGCTTATTTATTGCACATTTGGAAAAAATGAATATAAGTATGGCAGTAAAGACTATATTATTGATTCGGCAAGAAGACGGATCTTAATTGACAAAAAATGCAAATTAAAGATATTTAACCAACAATGGACTAAATGGATCACTCGTTAACCAAAACGCAAGATCCAACTTTCAAAATACGTAATTTGCGTTTTGATGTTCACTGTCATTTATTAAATTCTCTCTTCTGGATATTTATGATTACTATTGTTTTTAATTTAAAGAAACAGCCATAAGATATTAGCCAATCTTTTTAGCGCGCAAAGATTTTCCGCTACATTGGATTCGCTTAATTGAATACGCGACGCATACGATGATGTATGGTAACCGTGTTTGTATTTCTAATTACTGAATCTGATTTATGAATTGTTTGTGGAAAATGGAGTATTTTTTCATAAATAATTTATTTAAAAACAGTTCAATTGAATCGATCAAGATCGCGGATTGTATTGATTAAAACACAGAAACGCATGCATTGAACGTAAATCAGCATTTATGATTGTAAAAATAATTTATATGTAAAGTTGATTAATCGTTTTATATAAAAATGCTATTGTGTCATTAATATAAATTACATTTCATGTTTTTTTTCATCTGTTCAATGGTAATCGTGATATTGCTCTCCTTCTGTTGTGTTTATCATAAAAGATTTGTGGGTCAATTAATGTTAAACTAAACCTATTATAACGTTTGAGCGGTTAGGATGGGTCACTTAGAAATTGTTATCATACGCTTAAATGGTCGCTTCCTATTAAAATCTATTATCTATATAAACTGTCAGATAATGTAACGAAATTTGATTTTAGATTTCAATTTATTATAAATCGTGCAGCGGCGAGATGAAGCTACTTGAAATATGGTATAATCGTATACACCAAAGGCGTATGGTATTAAAATGATGGTTAAATACATTTTACCGAAGCGATTAGGAAGCTAAACGTCAAAATGCTGTTGTAGTAAGCCGTTGCTGCCACATTCAAGCCTACCTAGGTAAATAACTATTGCAGCAATCGTAACATTTTTATATATGATGCGTTTTTCTGTTTTAGGCGTTGCAGCACTGGGACCACACACACAATAGTGAGAATATCATAAATTCATCGCAATGCTAATTAACAGCGCATCGCTATCGTGGAATGCTAAAATGCAATGCTCTCTCGACATGATAATGTTTAAATTCATGCCACGCCACATTAATACAATCGAAACAGTCATTTTTTCAACTCGCTCAAACAACTTATATACAACACACACATTGGTTGTTTTTATTTTTCTTGGATTCAATATTTATGAATTGCTCTTATTGACTTGTATCAATTTGTATGAGCAATAAATATTATTGTATATCTTTCGCGTTATGAAATTGCAAATAGGAAGCTGGAAATATAAATTGAACGCTGATTTACGATGGCCATACATTTTTATAGGTACCGGTCAGCGAACCACTTTCATTGATGTCACAACATTTCTGACCTTCTTTTTCGATTCACATCTCGTCCGGAAAAAGCAAAACATCATCGCACGCAACCACCACATCGCCAACAAAAAGCGAATCGCGTATTTGTTTGTCTCCAAACGCACAACACCAAAGGAGTTTCCACGGCAACGTTAATAGCATCATCTATCGACAAGCGATCGGCCAATGAGAACCTGTACAGGTAATCCAGGTGTTAGATATCGCATAACTAGTGGGTGGAAATCCGAACGATGGATAGCGCGATTGGCTTCGCTACACCTAGGAAATGGGGAAAGGGAGTGGCTCTAACGGTTTAGGGATAATCGCTGGGCTTTACTCTAACAGGATTACCGATCCAGCTTTCAGTTTTCATTGCGACCTTCTAGCGTTAGGGTGCGCAGGGCCGTTAGATCATACGCATACGCAGCACGGCGCAGCATGTTGTTGTTTTAAAACTTGCTCGCAACATAACATATTACTCTACTATACTCTGTGTGTGTGTATATGTATGTGTTTGTGTTTTCATTTATATCAGCACGAGTTTATAATAACATAATACGACTTGAACATTCTTTTCGGACTTTTTCCATCATCAAGTTTTAGTGTTTTATTCCACACAAGCGCTTTTAATTGGAATTTACGAAAGATATGGTGATATTGTAAGTTTAATTTAACACTATTTATACATTAAGCAAGTTATTCAATATATATAAAATGTAGAGTAATTTATTTCAATAAATCTACGCGAGCGGCTGAAATTTATGTGAGCCGGGTTACTATCTTGCGCTAATGTTAATATTTCGCGCGCGCCTCAAACTTCACGTCCACCATAAATATTATTTATTGTATAAAATTAGATAATAACTGTACGGATTTAATGTTCATTGCCGCATTTACGCAATGTAAGAAAACGATTTTGCGAGGTATATAGTAGATAATCAGACAACGCGCAGACTTCTGTGGTATTTTGTTTATTTTATATAGAAAGATAAAATGTATGAGCGAAATAAATTTCGATATTTATGTGTAGGTAGCATAAAATAATACAAGTACGATGCTGTTATTGTCTTACGCGAATATATATTGCGTTGGTAAGCAGGCAGCGCATCATGAATGGGCTTTATTTTTTCGATAAAAATCACCAACTCTTCCGATGGTATGGTACATAGTACATACGTGCGTGTAAAATAATCGCAGCATAAATTAAATCTTGGTTAAATTATCGCGTTGCGACCGAATCGGCCGTAAAGTAGCCGCAAGCTTATACTTATTAAACAATCATAATTTTCACATGTCACAAAACTGGCAATTATCATGTTCGATTAATAATACGATATCTGATCGTGGATCATAAATATACCATTCAACTCCACTCTCGCGCGCTGGCTGGCTGCTTCTCTAATAAGAGTTATAGAAAATAGTTTCAACATCTCATCTCTACAATTTAAAACGCAAACAAAATGCTATTCGTTTTGTTTTATTTCAATTTAATGGTTTTTAGGCACACCCCAACATCCCCGGGCATGTCGTGCCGGGTTTCATATTCATCGAATTCGTCATCCGAATGGGATATCAACGACAGCGCCATACCTCGCATCAGCGAATACGATCCGTTCTCGGAATGGGCTGACGGACACTGTCGCCTGGTGTACAGAGCCGATTCGGAGGAGGCGAAACGCCACTCGTCCGGCTGGGCGATGCGCAACACGAACAATCACAACGTGCACATATTGAAGAAGAGCTGCCTCGGCGTGCTCGTCTGCTCGTTGCGCTGCACGCTGCCGAACGGCGAACGCGTCCATCTACGACCGGCGATATGTGATAAAGCGAGAAAAAAACAGCAAGGTTTGTTTTCTGCAATATATATTACAGCGTAAAGTATTTTATTAATTAAATTCGATTCGTATAGGAAAGCCATGTCAGAATCGCCAATGCACCGGCCGCTTAGAGATTCTACCCTGCCGCGGGCACTGTGGATACCCCGTAACGCATTTTTGGCGTCACACCGAGCATGCGATATTCTTTCAAGCCAAAGGTGTGCATGACCATCCGAAACCCGAAGCGAAAAGTACGTCGGAAGCACGGCGCAGTCTTGGAAGCGGAAGAAGGGTTCGCGGCCTCGCCGTGCTCCTGGCGAGAGAATCGAGTTTAGGCAATAAGGTATTGATTGAAATTATTAGTTGTGTGTATAGATAATAAGCAGTTTTGTATTACGAATGTTCATTCCAAACTGACAAACATCAATACCGTTCGATTATAAACAAACAATAACTTTGGGAGAAATTGTTTGCGGGCTGATAAATCGACCACACAGCTTTAATAACCGGTTAGAAGGATAACAATTATAAAAGGTAGTGGTAAATAATTATTAGTTCTACTATAAGGTGAAAAGTTACTAGTATCATTAACATATCCATAGATTCGTTTTGCATATCTTACATTGGTCGTGTTTGTCACTGGATAAAATCTTTTTCGCTCTAGGTTATAGGAACTCTTTTGCGCAATAATAATACCTCATACTGATAGCAACCTGCTTCAATTCATTTTTATTGTAATGTTGTTGCAATAACCATAATTTAATAATAAATTCTATTTATTTACAGTTGATGGCGATGCGTGAACCGAAGCGACAATGCAGAGAATTAAACCAAAGTCAGAGAAATCTAAATCCACCTCCGCTAATAGCCGATCAAGAAAAATCCTACTGTTCCTGTCCGCCTTTCGAATGCGTCTGCAACTATCAGCCATTATCAATGACCACTTCACTACAACAATACTCGCCATCTGGCTTTCAACAACCTCAAGTGTTAGACTCATATTGGACCCAAGAACCACCGCAAGCACAATCGTATCCGGAAATCAATCCGAATGTACCGCCACAATATGATTTCAGCAATCTATCGGGCGATTTATTTCAACCGGAAGAGATTTTCCAGCTGGATCAACCGATCAAAACCGATTTTGTGCATAATACTAGTCAAGATGTCGTCGCCCGATCGCCTTCCACGCTCCTCGATTTGGGCAGTGGCACCATTCATCGCGAGTACAAGACCGAAGAATACTGGAGCCAATCATTAATTAACGATGACAGCAATAACAGCTCCAATTCGAGATACAACTTCAATTCATCGCCAGATAATAGTCAAATTTCAATGAACAACAACGTTATGTCGTCATTAAATCAAAACGATATGCGTCTCTATATGGAAACAAAGGTGGAAGATAATTATCAGCAGAAAGAGTTACAAAATTACTTTCCCCAAGCGGCGCCAACCAATTTCAACAGTGAAATGTCCGATACGAAATTGTTTTTTAGTGATGAAAACGTACAGAACAACTACGATTTTCACAAAGCAGCAAACAACTATAAAAATTGCTACTACGATAACCGATTTGCAACCGCCGCCGAGTACGTCGACTTATCTGTATTAGGTGTTTATGACAACAAAATTAATACTAACGATGTTTTCAATGAACTTGATTTTAAAATGAATTGCTCGAGTAATTACAGCACTGATAATTTCGAAAACATAATGCTACCTAATTAAACCGCACAAGCACTATCATCTATCATAAAACATTCCATTTCGTTATATTTCACTCATCGTGTGCCTTTATTGTAAATGCTTTCATATGATCTTCACACTTAATTATAAGTACTTGTGTTATTTGTTACTTATTGTAAATATTATATTAAATATTATTATTACAACTGTTGTATATATATTACCTAAAATAAATTGTGATATTATTCTAAAAATTATTGATACCTTTTATTCCCATGTTATTGGTTTCTTTACTTTAGGATAATTATTAACGCGGCCAGGGGATTTATAATATAACCGAAAGCAATACATTGAACTGCCCTTTCAGAGAAATTACAATTTTTTAAAATTGCATTTTTCATTTAAATGAAATTTAAAAGCTTGTTAGGTGTATTTAGAAGTCTGTTAAATCATCCCACTTTCGATTCATCCCTTTTGAGTTATTTGGTACTCTATTTCAATCGAAGGAAATGAAGCGTTTAGTCATAAGTAGAATTTTTAAGTTACATTGTCATTACTCACACTTTTGATTACAAAATGGTAAAGGCAGCCCTAATATCTACTGTGGAGCCGATTTTAACCCCAAAATTCCATGCTTTTTTATTTCACTCTAAAAAATCAAAACATACCCGTTTTTCGTTATATCTATACTAAATTTTTGAATCAAATAAAAATCCAATGGGTTCTCGTTAAAAAAGTGAACGATTTTGAGCGAAAATGCTCTATAACAGGTACCTACGTGAAACATTTTTATAATAATTTACAAAGTACATGTAGTACGACTGTTAAGAGGTCGTACAAATATAATGCATAAAAATTATACAGTAAAGATAATCTCAAACAAGTACTATAATGTTAAAAATACTATTACAATAAAACCTATGAAGTTGGAAACCTGTCAACTTAGACAATTTTTCTCGGAACGATTGAAATCCACATCTATTTGTATTATACACTAACTTGGAATCCTGTCTTATCTTGAACTTGAACGACAAAAATTACGTCTAAGTTAGCCGATTCCACGAAAACAAATTTTCTATGCAAAGGTGTGAACAATGTAAGATAGGTTTTATTACTCAACAAAATATCTGGTTAGCGTACAATTTGCCTTTGCACGTGGACTATACATGTGCTTTAACCCGGCCTAAGGTGATCAGTCACCTTCTCTGAGCGCGTTCGTCGCAGGGGTAAGCCCAGCTTTGAGCTGTTCTGTTCTGTTGGGGACCCAGTATTGCGGGGTATATCGCTTTGCCCGTGTCCAGAGATACGGGTGAAGACCACACCACCACAGAAGACTCAGCCTTTTTTTGGTTGCACATTAACATAAATTTTTCACTTGCGCAACAAATAAACTGTCATATAAAGCTTGAAAATTTACATTATTAAATATTATTCTGTTCATTTATAGATATATTTATTTTTATTATAATTCAGAGACTGAAAATTAATACAAATTAGTGTTTAATGAAGTTTTTGAATTTTTTGGGTAAATTTAGTAAAGTGCCACGGTGGTTGGGAATCACTGCATTATATGGGATTAGAGAAAAAGGCGAACAATTTATTTGAATATCGATTTTTTATTGCACTGTGGCGTTTCATTTATAAAAAAGTTGCATATTTTCACATAAAGTTAGTAAATTTTACGAAAACAAAAAAGAAAGAAACAATTTATTCTAGTTGCTTGAAAACATATAAGTTTAAAAAATAAAAATGAAATAAAATGTATATTGTAACAATAATAATAATACAATAAATAGTAACACGTAATACTTCCAGTATTTTTTTAAAAATCACTACGATAAAGTCTCAAACATTATTTTATCTATATATTTTTCCTTTTTTTATTTCAATGAAACAGAAAGAACAAATTAATTGTCTTATATATTTTTATACTTTGAACTAGTTGAACCAGGGTACAATAATGTTTTAATGTACAAGTTGCTAAATAGAACATTGGTAAACATCTATCTGGTTGCATTTAGAGAAAAATGAGTGGCGCATCAGAAAAGCTATGTACAGAATCTCACTAGTTAGCGTTTGTTATTTATTGAATTGCGATGAAATTAAATTGAAATATTGGTATTCATAATCATCACTCTCGTCATTCTTAACTAATTCGGATTTATATTGAATAGAGTGCATATATTTCTAAATCTTTTAAATATATAGAGAAATAGATAAATATATTCTGAGAGTAAAGTGGTTTTTTTGTTTGTTACAAATTCAGTGGACAGATCTGGTTAGATTTTCTTATTAAGTAAAAGTAAAGAAAAAGCAAATAAAAGGCAATTTGAAAATTATTTTGATTGTATAATTAAATTCTTGTATCACAAGGCCGTAGCTTCATTTTGAGACTTATCACCAAACATCTATCACTCGGTTTTTGTTAGGTCTTTAACATATACATAAAAATGCATAAATTTTAAATAAACATTGGTGTGCAAAAAATACGACGTTCGTTTATTAATTAAACAAAAAAAGGTAATAATAAACTTGTAAGTTACAATCTATAAAAAACAGCATTATTAATAATAATAATTACAAAAAAACATAAATCTAATTATTATTCTTCTTTACAAAGGAAATAAAAGTTTTCTAAAATATTGGCAGTTTTTTATAGGTTGCGTAAAAATAAAAAATAAAAACATATCGCTTATATATCTACGTTTTTCTCATCTTTTTTTCTTATTATTACAATAATAATTCTAATAAGGCTAAAATGTTTCCATTAAATTCAATAATTTAAAGCATTGTTTTATATTTACATATGTTTGTTTTTAATTATGTTCGCGTATAAAAGAACACTAGCAAAGAAATGGTAAACAATACTCCACAAGTATTTCACAAAAAAAAAATATGTATATACAAAATATTATTTTTTAAATATATCACAAAAAACTAAACAAAACTTAAAAAATATGCATTTTTAAACATGATATACATACATACACGCTTTTCTCCCATACGGTTACATTGATTTTATTTTGTTTTGATTATCAATAATAATAATTTTTTAGCGAGCATTTTACAAAAAGTGCAAGTAAACATTCAATTATACAAAATAGTGATTTTATATTGATTATTATATCAATAATTGCACCTCAAATAAGTACTGAATAATATTGAAATAATAGTATTCGTGTTGTAATTCTAGTTATTTCTTCAGTAATATAAACTATTAAAAACTTTTCTCATGTGTGTTTTCTTAGTTATTAAGTTAAACCTACCGTTTAGCAGCGCTTGTACTCTTGCTTTGTGATGACTCGGAGCGATTAATGCTTGTCGATGGAGTGATGTCCGGCTTGTCAAGCGATTGCCCTTTGGTAGGTGTATTAGGAAGAGAATGACAAGCACTGTCCGTGATCGAACGCTCCAGCAATGCAATTGTTTGACTCTGTGACATATGGTGTGAGGTACTAGCATGTGATCTTGTCATCTCTCTTCGTGGCTTCACTTTGACGCGATAGAATTTGGTGCCCTTCGGCACCCTATACCTATTTTCTGCTTTCTTAGCGTGACAAAACTCCTTTTCGGTAATTTCGCCCAAACAGTATGCATGTCGGTCCAACGGCGGTTTTTTTAAATTTAAAGCTTCTAGACAGTCAGTGTTTAAAAAGTACAAGCAGCTGCTCGTTTGGAATATCTTGTAGTTTTCATGTTCTTGATCCCACCTTATCATCACGGTATCACCCGGATTGCATGATTCAATGCTCACCCCTTCCGTTTTTATTAGTGCGCTCAATTTCGTTAGTTGTTCCCATTCGGAGATTGGACTTGTTGCTGCATCGATTTTAGAACCTGAATCAAATAAAGTTATTAAATTGATTTATGTGATAAATCTAAATTTGATTCATAATTATCCGTGGCTTATTTAAGATTAAGGTACCTATAAAGGACTAGAATGAAGTAGCATAGTTAAGGTTCTGTCAAGTCAAAAAAAGGAGTGCATATCTTTTTCAACTTATTCGAGATGATATAGCACAATGGTTCTTACCTCCATATTCCGCGACACAAATTAGATAAATACAATCAACTAGTAACCCATTGAAACCCTAATACTAAACACTATTATTGCATGAATTGCTATTTCTGGTATAACATAATGAATCGAAAATAAGTATAATTTTTTATACATATTTGACAAACTATCCACAGCTAATTATGAATCAATTAAATTTAAAACTTTAAATACCTTCACAAACTACAGATATTTCTAAATCGGGTGGCTCTAATCGCTTCGCTCGCTCCATACACAATTCCGTAACCAATTGACATCTCTCCGATTCCAACTTTTCAACCTTGTCCTTCAATTCCTGTGACTCGGATAACTGTGTAGTACTCTCACTAATCATCGCCTTTAAAACTAATTCACGTTCTTTTATTAACCTAATTTGTTTGTCTTTTTCCTCCACCACATGTCTGGTAACATCTTCCACCAATAATTTTTTCTCACTCTCAAATTGTTCTTTTAATTCGCTAATAATTTTGTCATATTTTGCGGCCTCTTCGGCTCTGGCATCCTCCATCGCCTTCTGCTTCTCAATTTCATAATTATCCTTAATTTGCATAATAATCGCTTCATGATTGACATCCGATTTGTCAATTTTCTCAAGATTCGAATCGGATGGGCTGCGATCCTCTGTAACTAACCTAAATCTAATTTGCATATTCTCAATTTCCATTTTATGATCGCGAGTTAGCTTATCCTTCAACTCCTTCATTGCGCGCTCTTTATTGCTATCGACATCGCTAAATTTATCTTTGAGTTCATCTATTTCTTTATTTATATTTTGTGATTCAAGACGCAACTGGGCATTTTCTTCGAGCAATTTCTTTAAACTACCATCTAAACATAAGTTTTCATCACGCAACACCTTAATTTCTTCGTTATTGACTGCAACAAGCTTCTTGTAATCGCTGATTTCGATATCATGATCTAATGTTATTCGATGAATAATTTCCTTTTCTTTATTATCCATTTCGATAGCCAAATTCTCCCATGAACTACTTAAACTACTATAGTGGATCTCTAATGAATTTTTCTCGGACTCGTAGAGTAATTTCAAGCTGTTTAGTTCTTTACGTAATGCTACAATTGCTTCACGGCTCAGCATTGCCATTTTCATGATTACTGACTTGAGCTTATCGTGTTCCGTGCGTGATGTTTGTAAATTATCCTAAAACAGGTGAATTTAAAACTCATTTATAGATTACAGTACTTACATGCAAAAGCAATTCGGCCACCAACTCTAGTTTGTTTATATTTTTTGCAAAATAAAAAAATAAAGCAGATAAATTATAATAACAAAAAATAAATAAATAAAACAACGGAAATAAATACAGCTACATTGTGTTGTAAAGAAAAATGATGTTGTTGAGGAGTAAGTAGTAGTATCTATGAGAAACGTGTGTTTAATACAAGCAACACTAGATGAAAATAATTTTATCAAGTTAATTTGTTTGTTTTGAAGATGTTTGATTAAGAAAAAAAATGAAATTAAGATACCTGCAGCAATGCAACGACATCGTTAGCGGTACTTAGTTGTTTAACAATATCGCCTTGCGTTGCATTTCCAGTATCAATGCTGAGACTGGATGGAAGACTTTCATCAATGTAAAATTCTTCATTGATAAAATCACTAGGTTGGTGGCCTTGCAAAGGCGAAGTGGGTGAGATTGTTTGATCGGCCGCTTTGGGGCTCTGCGGCGTATGAGGTGATAACGATTTCGACCTCACAAAATGACCAGAATTAAAACCTTGCAGCTGTTGGTGATGCGAGTTATAACAGCTATCCACATTTTTAAGACATGAAAGCTCATCTATAGATTCAAGAGAGGTATTTTTAATGTTAGTAAAGCTCTCCGTATTACTATGACTGCCACTAATGCTCAATGTTCGTTGCGAGTATACGTTAGATTCGTTAGTTGAGAGAGTTGTTAGTTTTTGGAACGTTCGAGATTTTTTTGGTTGAAGTAAGGATTTATCACCAACCTCTGTCAGAGTTGCCACATCTTGTAAGCCAGGTCGTTGCGCAACCAATTCCTTATCAAATTGCAAATCCATTGGGCTTTGGCAAACTTTTTCAAACTCTTCAGTATCAGTCTCTGATTCACAACCCCTAAAACGTAAATCGAATAAGCAATATTGTTATATTGAATGCAAACAAAGAGTAAAAAACAAACTTATCAATGTCTTTAAGATGCGACAATCCGTGCGGCACTAAACAAGTCTCACTCTCAGTCGGTTTAAGTAAATTCTGATCCAAATTGCTGGCAAGTCCGGCTTCATTCACTACCTGCACCAGTTTCTCCTCGATCGCACAATCCTTGTCGAGCTCATTCTTCGCCATCGATTTCACTAGGAAAAAGTTTGTTATCGCAGTCATATCGGGCACCGATAGATTTTCGGTGATATCCGGCACGGCCTTCTTCAGATCCTCAATGTCTTCGTTCGTCACTTTCGGAAGACTTGAATCAAAAATCGAGGGTGCTTGCGTCGCAAAACTCGGTGGCAGATCGCTCATACCGGGGAAGAGTGCATTCAAAAAATGACCTTCGAAGCCCGCCTGGAATTCTTTGCGTCTCGTCACCTCCTCATTGTGGATCGTCAACAAATGACACGCTAACTCGGAAGCCCACTGAAAAAGTATTTCATGATTATCGCAAAAAACAAGCGTTATAATAAATTACCAGCAGAAAAGCTTGAGAAAACGTTCTTCGTCTAACCACTTCAGCTACTGCAGAAAGATACGTCGCTGGAGCGAGATGAATTTGTTGCAAAACTTCTAAATGTTGTCTTAATCGTTTTAGATTATCATGATAAATGCACAGCCTATGATTCACATCAAGCATGAGATTCTCAACGTACATCACCCAGCGCAAGCGATGATACAAATTCACGCTCAGCTCTTCCTTTGCGCGCGTACACCTTCTTCGTATATCGCATAACTGTTCGTGATTTTTTAACATTACAACTAATTGCTTTCTATGGGAATCACATAAATCTGGTAAAATTGATGTGTCGCAAAGTGATCCAGCTCGATGTTGATTCTAAAAACAATTGTCATTAGAAATTGTAGATTAATGCAATAACAATAATAAAATGTCAGAGGTGAAAAATAATGCAATAAAAAAATGGCTGCGCCTAAAAGTATTAAAAATTATGAATGGTTGTTGTTGCTGTGAAAGCCAGCATTGTTCATAAATTCATCCGAAAAGGCAACATTGAACTGTCAGAAATGAATAAAGCATCGTAATATACATTACATAAAAGGCAGAAAATAGATGCATTATTAAATCAAGCAATGCATTAATCAATAACGTACTGAGCGTGTGTTGTTACGTGCATATTAATTAATAATTGAGTTTACCTGTAAAAATGATTGAGCTAAATCGGCCTGTTCCCTTACGTAACGTTTCGCTTGAAGCATTAATTGTTCTAAACCGAATAATCTATCACCTAAGCCTTTGACTTCCTTCATATTTGTCTGATTTGATGTATCGATTGCATTCTCAATATCAGCATGTAGCGCTTGGAAAATTTTCTCGTCAAACTGCTCCAAACCCTTCGAACAATGCTCGAATAATTGGTCCATCGTACTTCGACTATCCTTCGCCGAAATCCATTCTAGCAACGTATTCGGCTTATCCTCGCTCTCATTCTCATTCGTTACAGTTTCATCACTACCCTCGCCATCTTCAGCCACCACACCAGTTTCATCTTTCTCATTTTCTAACAGTGAAGGAATTATTGGAATTTTGGATAAAATTTGTAGATCATCATTAAAACTGAAAAAAAAAACAAATACGGTTAATACTTTGTGGGATACATGTTTTTGCATGAAATTTTTTATAGCCCATTACACAAGTAAAACGTTTTTTCTTGAATCTAATATTTAATACATATTATTGGCAGGTTATTTAATAAGAACTGGTAGTAGTCTACGTTGTTAATAGTTGGAAAAATTCATTTTAAATATTAAATGTTGTTTTTATAAGTCCTAAAGCAAACTTTATGAGCTAAAACTATTTATTTCTTTGACTGCTTTGGTGTAAAGAGTAAATATCAGATAAACAGATTTCAAATGCAGAATTCCTGTTAATCAACAATGCATCAGTGTAATTCGTTCCATTCTGCTAAAAAACATCTGAAAAATGCTACATTTATTTGGTAAGAATGCACCGATAAAGTGAATTACGTCATTTAACAGCGTCCGATTTTAGAAAAATGGAATTTTTAGTTTAGTGTGAAAATGTAGCAACACAATTGTTAAATGAATTTATAATACAAATAATTATTGCTCTATTACAATGATCCTTCTGAATGATTCTAATGAGTATCTTCCCTTATTGTGCCTAAATATTTTGATGTTCTAAATTGATTTTAGAGCTCAGACTCTTTGTATATTTAATCAATCAGTAATACAAGAAACAATATTTACTTTCCTAGAAAAGGGGTTTAAATACAATGTCTAAAACATGAGTTCTAGCAATAGTTATCCACAGCCTTTTACCTATTTCTTATTATACATTGGATTATTAAAATGTATTCTTCAAATTTTCATTTGTTCACATTATATTATTGTATATAATCTACTGCATTTGAATTTAATTATAATATTAAATTGTCAACCTATACAAATGTTAGTCTCAACTTATGATGCGAGTCATCGTTCGCTATGCGAATCATTTCATTGCATGTGACGTTTAGCTATATAACAATAACATCGACACGATATTTACCAAACAAGCACACAATTAGCCACAATTTATTACACAATTAAAATGTCGTTTACGATAGTGCACAAACGATAAAAATTAACGTAAACAATTCTCTTGATTTTGCGTTCAATTTATTGATATTTAATTTGAAGGACTATGGCTGTATGTTTAAATAGCATCATACTTGTTTATTATTATTAATAATAATAATAATAAAACGCAATGACAATGATATTTTTGGAAAACATCATGCAGGCGGTTGATTACAATTAATTCCATCCATTATCTTATTAATTTCGTAACCCAAAGCCGCAAGCTATAAAGTAATTGATTTGCAATTAATATTTAGACGATGAATTCGATAATTATGAAAATAACAGTTATGTTTATCATAAGTTGGTTCTATCTATATGGAAGCGGTTTAATCACTCTAATAATTGTTTTAACCTTCTTTTTTTATAATAAAATGTTGTTTTTTGTATTTGACATTTAAAAGCTTTACTAAATAATAAATTTAATTCAGTTTATCACTAAACATGTCGTCTTCGATATTTTTAGATGAAATTTGCAACTAAATGAAGAGACTTGCAAACACAATGTCTTTGTGTCGCTGCCTATAAATAATTAATGCGTCAATTACAAATAAATTTCGGTTGTTGACACCAACAAAACTGCAAGAATGCAAAAAGTAGGTTAAAAAATGGTAACACATTTTAGCAGGGTACTTGGTTTCTAAACTCCTACAGTAAATCTAAAATTAGTGATTTGAAAAATATTGCGCACATGAAATTAATTTGAAAATAAAATTTGTTTATTGTACGCGCGCGAGTATGTATGTATGTATGTAGATGTTAACAACATTAACATTTTAAATTTTATGTAACATAAATATTTATAAACATTATTAGAAGTCTAATGATATGAATATGTATTGAATAATTAATAATTTTCAGCCAGACATGTTAAAAAATTGATAAGTAATACTTTTTCTACTAGTTTATTCAATGACGCTCGCGGCTTATGAAATGTAAAATAATAATTTATGTGGTGTGATGTAATCACGAATTAGACGTTTAATGCAAATTGTTGATAATGTGTATTAAAGGAAAATATAAACTAGAAAATGTTGCAATTGGAAAATTATCGAATTTCTAGAAAGGCATAAAATTATGGAATTTCGTAGTTGCTGTTACTTGGTGATTCATGATTGTTAAAAGAAGTTAATAATGTTGTACCAGAATTAGTTCTGATAATGTCTGAATAGTGAACTGTAAATCTTATTCTCTTAATAAATTGTTAATATGATTTATGTTTATTTTGAGGTAGGAAATATTGGTGCACTTGCTCAATTTCACACATATCTATTCTATCAAATTGAAAAATAATGTTTTGGTTAAATTCGTCGTAGGCAATAAACATTTCAATTTGGAAATGCATTAATTGCCCTGAAATTTACTAAATAAATACAGCACGATTTTAGATATTTTCTCGAAAACGATTAAAAATAAGGGATTGAACTAAGTGGTAATTGCTGGATTTATCTGAAAGCTAGTCCATAGTGATATCTTAAATGTTAGATTTTAGTTTATTAGCAAAATATTGCCAATTAATATGAAAATAAAAAATTGAATCAATCCGTAGTACTCAATGTAGTATAAAAATTTTAATTTTGTCTATCTAGACGCACATATTCTGTATTTAGCCCGATCTTTGGTAATTCTGCGATAATAAGTTTGGTTTTCTTTTATGATTGAAAATGGTCGCAATATAGTAAGCGAAACGTTAGAATCTCAGTTATATATATTGGAGCATTTTATTCTTGCCTTTCCAATCCTTAATACCAGCGATTAGAATTTTTCTATTACATTGACGGTTAATGATGCTTTTTTATAAATATTTTCACGAAAAATATAGATATAATAAAAATGAATAGCACGATCAATAACATTTTTGAAAAATAAAGCAATTGCCGTTTAGTTAAACATTATCTGTAGCATTTTTCAAGAAAACATTTAAAATATGCTAACTTTGTTAAGTGAATTTCAACGTCATAAAAGCATTTTCTTGCATAAAACATAATATATATTTAAAAAAGTAGTTTTTACTGTATATACATAAAAAAAAATCAAAATTGTTTATAAAGGATGTTTAGAAAATGGAGCAAGCGCGTCGAAATCCCCCCCTTAAGTATAAAATGCTTTACAAATTCGATTTTTCTAACCAGATGCTTTCACGTTTCAACTAAAAAATTAAATGGCTTGAAATTGAAATTAAAATTCATTGCATACTCATGATGATCGAAAACGCATATACGTTAAATTAGTAATTATCAATAAATCAGCTTGCATAAAGTTATTACCGCAATTCATGGATAAAGGTTAACAATTTCACCACATAACCACATAACAAGCATTACTTACTATTGTAAGAATTTTAAATAGTTATCGTGTTCACGGAGATAATCGTTAAAGCTCTTTTCAAATACATCGGTACGTTTCTTGAATTCGACGGTGAGATCTTCGAGATTCGCAATGACAGCGGCCCAGCCCTGCTGCTGTAGATGCTGTTCGTGGACCAAATTTTCGCATACCTTCGTCTGCTGTTTGGCACATTCGTGAAATTGTTGTGCTAGCTGCGCTCGATGCACGACCGTGTCGTACGTTGCTGGTAAATCTTGCGCGTCCTTCACTTTTGTTTTAAAATCTAATAATAAAATATATCAATCGATAAGATAATGATGTACAAATAGACAAACATTGAGGTGATCAACCTACGCAAGCCGTCATAAAACGGTGTTATTCTATTTGCGTAGAATAAAATTATTAAAACAAGCGTTTTGTCGTTTGTTGATTTTACGGAAAAACGTTGATGAGATAATCAGCGTTTTATGACAGCTGCGGTAATATTTAGCAAATAAATTAATTGCTTAGCATAGAAACAATGATGCAATTACCAATATCCATAACACCATAATCGACACTGGCTGATGGAGGTGTTGCTGATTCAATAACCGACTTGCTGAATAAAAATATCGGATTGGTATCGGTGCCAGCTGAATAGGAACACACTTTGGCGTTCTCATCCAACGATTCACCTCCACTCACAAGCAGCACCTGCTTTTCAGCGGGAATCTGTGTGGTCTGATGCACAAACTTCTTCAAATGAGCCACGCTACAACAGAAAAGCAAAAAACATGAAAACCAATCAATCAATCTCGCCGGAGATGATAAATCATGCAAGATACCTTTCGAGAGCCAGACTCATATCGAATGTCATCATTGTACCAGTATCAACATGGAAAACGTACAACATTTTAACGATTTTCTTCAATGAACGTTGTGCCTAAAGATATTACCTAAAAGAGATTTGATGAATTAGCACGTGTATAAACTGGTATGTGGAGTGGATGATAAAATAGTAGGAAGTGTGTTAAGGTCATACACATCTAACAAAAAAAATTTGTTTACAATCAATGCTGATAACAAATATTCACAATGTTGATAATTTAATAAACGCGTCTAGGAGAAAACATAGTAATATCATTTGAAATTTAAATGTATGACCATTGAATAATAAAGAATATGTTCGTATTTAAAACAATATTGTTATTGATGGAATAAATTTCACATTTTTTTGCTACAATTATAAAAATAAAGCATTTAATTAATACTGTATTATACTCGTTGTAAACAAAGAAATGAAATGAGTCAGATTGTAATGATATAAAAAAATGGTGATGAAAACGTTAACGAATATATCGTCTACACGCTAATAACCAATCGAGATTTATAAAAAATGTTAGACATACGATTGTGTTGGTGTTTTTCCTTTAAATTTCCTCTCCATTCCTACGAATGTTTTCTGACATTATCACAGCTGATATTGACAAACACTGAACCTTTTTTTATGTGTGTGTAAATATTCCACCACATTCAGATCGTTGTTGTTATTTTTTATGCGACACTGATTGAATGTTAACTGACGACGATTGTTTTAGACATTGTGGTCAAAAACGTAACTTGACCATCAGCTGACAATTTGTTTTGCAAAACTACGTACGATTTGCAACTCATTAAAAACCAAGGCCATTTACTCAACACCACAATGACATTTGTTACAAAATATTAAGAGGTTGGAAATGTAGGCAACTGTAAATGCTGACGCTACTCAACATCAGGGGGCGCTTTATACTCATTTTGTCGATTAAATAAATTTATTCGGATGTTTATTTATTTACTTGAAGTGTCTTAGAAAAGTATGATTAGTAAATTGATATATATTTGGTGAATTTATTAACAATTGGTTATAATTTGTTAATAGTATTGAACTGCTGGTAAAAGTAAGTGTTTAAATTTATATATTGTACATACATGCAAGATCGCAAAGTTCTACAATTTTAGTTTTGCAGATCTTCCACAAATCTTTCATGAGAGGCTCATCAAATGAAAATTAAAAGCTGAACCTAAATTGTGAACAAGCACGGATCTGAGCAGATCAAGCGCAATTGAATCTGCGCTTTATGGGGCCCGCACTTCAAAATGTTATATAAATTAATTCGACTGCTTAGTAGTTGGCTTGAAGGTTGATTAGTAGATTGATACATTTTTACAAAATTTATTAAGAATTGGTTATTATTCGGCAATGATCATCAGCTACCGACAAACGTAAGTGTTTAAATTTATATACATACAACATCGCAATGTTGTCTACCACAAATCTTTCATAAGAGGCTCCGCAAATCAAAATTAAAAATTGAAAATAAATTATGAACTAGTTCGGATTTGAGTCATTTGGTTGAAATTGGGAGTCCTGTTTTATGGGGCCCTGCACTTGCTGTATAAATTAATTCGATTATTGATTAGTTGCTTTAAAAAAGTTTGATTAGTAAATTGATACATTTTTACTGAATTTATAAAGAATTACTTATCATTTGGTGATGATCTTCAGTTGCAAATAAAGGTAAGTGTTTCAATTCATATACTTATACATATATCGCAGTGTTCTTCAAACTGTGTTCCGTGGAACTCCAAGATTCTTTAAGAAAATAGCATCTAATTTTCTATCCTATTGTACCTGTTGTTATTCTTAGAGTGAGATAAGCTTCCTTAAATATTATATTAGAGAGTTTCGCAGATCAACAAAGTTTGAAGATCACTGATCGTATGCTATTTGAATAATTGCGTATTTAAAATGCAATTCGTGTAGCAAAGAGTCAAAAGGCGGCAATTAAAAATCGAAAAGCATTCCGATCGCTATAAAAGCCATAAAATATGATTTGCGAGAAAAGGCTAATAGGTTGAATGCGAAATATTGGCACAGTTGCTGGTAATTTAGTAGCTTTACATTTTTGGCCGATTTTCTAATGGGAAATGTTGTAAAACGGATTTGTGTGTAAAGTAAATGGTCCATGTAATAATTATTTTGTATGTAAATAGTATTTGCATTTTTGGAGTAAAGGCGTAATTTATACTTAATCACCATAGGAAAACAAATCGTTTTATTTCAAACAAACACAATGAAACGTGACTGAATCCAACAAGGAATGACAAGAATTTGGTCGGATTTAGTTTAAAAATTGGAATGCAAGTTATTTGGCATTAAAATTAAAAGATGTGCTTCGTATTTCGTTGCCAATATCAATAAGTTCGCATATTTCTAACATACATTTTTATTTCATATATGTAAGTATATGTAAGTACAATATAAATGCTCTTGAACTATGACCACTTTAGGGGATGATGACAAAACACCACTTGTTTGGTTTCACATTATCAAAATTCTCGGAGGAGTTTTTAACGTAAAGTGACTTGATAATACTATAGGTATTACTTATACACTTTGAAGTATTTTCTAACTAAAACATTGCCGTAAGATCAACATACTTAGCAAGGTAATTTTAAACAACTTTTATTTTAGGATTTTTTTAAATATATTTACGCCGTAACTTAACTATTATCTACTACTTAACGACAGTATGATAAATGCTTTTCAATATGCATCTCTGGTGATATTTTAATTGCTAATGTGATATATTTTGCATTCAGGGTGTACGAGACAATGCCGGATTCGCACTACATTTTTTTGTAATTTAAAGGTTAATCTCTCCATCTCATAGGGCAAGTCTGCCCAACCTAATTGCCTGAACAGGCCACATTTAACATACTTTTGATAATTCACTTGCCGCATGCATGCATCTTTGTTGAATGCTGTACAGAGAAAGTCCCACTATAATGACGATTCCTTTGTCACAGAGAAATACGTTGCACTTTAGTGCTAATACATTTGTTATAGTAAAATACTGAAGTGGCACTTGTCCATCCACCTCGTCCAAAACGTAGACTGGAGGAGCATTATATTTTAGGTGTAAAGTTAAAAAAATCGTCTGCGATGTCAAGATAATCTCCAAATTTTGTCTTCTGTTTATCTATAGACCGCTAAAAGCTACGTCCGGTTCTCTGTTTCCGGAATTCAATAGACAAATTTCTAGTAAACATAAAGGAGGGTATTAAGAATCATTTATACTAGTTCTGTATGTTAGGTAGTTACTATTAAGACCCACAAAATACAAGGTATTAAAAATAGTGCCATTGATTAATGATGATTAATAATGAGTTATCATCAGAATTAGAACAACTGTTTAGAACAATACATATAAATAAGAATACTCACATATCGCATTTTGTACTGCATGTTAAATAAAAATAGAAATACATTAAAAATAAGTTGGAAATCTAAACATAATAATAAATTCATTTTGTAAGTAGTTGTAATGACAGTGCAGTGCTATTCGTAACTTAAATATATCATAGTTTAAAGTTTTAATTTACTCCCATCAATCAAAAACCATTATAGACAAAAATGTATCACATGTTCAAAAATGTTGTAATTTGGAACACTACTTGGGATAATGTATGAAAATTATAATCTTTACTGTAGAAGTATTTTGTGAAGCCTGAAATTTATAAACTTGAGAGTTCCTACTTCCTCACAGTGTTGTTATTATGAAGTCTGAAGACAATAATAGCTTTAAAGCGAAAACTATTATTAAGATCATTGCAATACTTTAGGTGGTGTAAGTTTATATTGCGATACTTGATCGATTGTTTGATTAAGATTGTTATATATATAACCTCAAAATATAAATTAAAATTGGCATTTTACCTAGTATTAAATTATATTCAGCGCAATATTTGGTAAAATTAAAAACCCTGTTAAAATGCTTTCTATATATTATAATTATGATCACTCCCAAGGCAATCGCCCAGCACCTTGCTGTATGGGGACATCGTATAACAGGCTTTCATGAATTAAAATACTTTTTTATGCGATATTTAAGCGATTTTATGTATTTTTCATTTAAATTCAAATCATTTTGCATAAAACATTTAAAAGAATAAGAAAATTTTAAAAATATGTCGATTTGTTACAGTATTGTTCAGAATAATAATGATTAAAAAAACGCTCTATAATAATTATGCAGCCAAATTTAACTGACATAAGCTTTTCAAGAATGTTGATGAATTGCAATTGAAAATGAAATGTAATTAATTCAGATATTTGCACCGGACAGACTTGATTATATAAAGCAATACAATGTTAATTGTATTTATCGTATAAAAAATCCACGCACAGAAAAGCTATTTTACATAGTTCACGTTACGTGTTAGTTTTTTCTAGACGAAAAATTTACAAATCTTGAAAATACTAGTTTAAACACGTAGCGCAAGCAGTATTAAAGAGATCAAATATTGTCGGGAGGTGATTTATTTTGCGTTACAATATAGTAATAGAAATGTGTAAAACCTTAAAATTCAATAACGCTCTCTTTGCGCTTTTTTAAAAAGTAATCTCGTGGTTTTTGGCTGTAATATTCTTCTGAACATATTGAATGTGATATCAAAAAATATTTTTTATTAAAAAAACATATAATTTGACGAAGAAGGTCACACAGTATTAATGAACACTAAGCGTACTTACAATACTAATAATTGTTTATTTATTTTGTACGTGGGTCTTTTAATAAGTACTTAGTCTCCAGTTCCGATGGAGCTACTCGTATAGTACAATCTTTTAAGCGTTTATTTTGATTACAGACAAATCTATGTATTACTTTTGCTTTGACAGTCTTTTTACGAGAGCGAGTCAGTAATACGTAAAAAGAAAAAAAGAACACCATGTTTTTTGTCGCTATTCCTTCGTCGTTTTAGTCTCGTCAACGAGCATCGATTGATTAGGACACATCAATGACCAAAGACCATTCGAGACAGTATAATCCTATACTCCCTTATCAACCGGAACGCAAATAATGGATGGGTTTGGCTTCAAATTTGACAACAGCCGTTTAAAGATTATACTATACGAGGATAACGTCGTTTTGTACTTATTGAACGACACATGTACAATATTTTTATTACATCACGGAAAGAAAATCATTTTAGTAACTCCAGTCAAGCGTAATTTTTGTAACAGCATGACAGGAAATCATTTACTCTTCTCATTCAGTATATTGATATGAAAATACAATTCAAGCGTGCATATCGAAAATGCCTTTTCTCCACAATCGTAAACAACGTCACATCTAAAAATAGAATGATTGTTTGATATGAAAATGAAGTTCTTAATTATGCTATACCCACTTAATATCATTTTTAATGTAAAATTATAAATACCCACTCGAATAGTTCACGATATTTTATGTATTCGATTGAAATAAGTACAATACAAGGGTGGTTTAAGAAGTTTCGAGCCTTCTCATCACCATTTTTAGTATTTTTCAGACTTTAATTGCTTTTGTAATATTTCCTCCTTTTTTACACAAAAAAGCAAATAAGAAAAAAATAAAATAAAAACGCAAAAATGGCGAAAACTTGGGAGAAAGTCTGATAAACGTAAAATACGAAAAAGCAAAAAGAAGGCGAAGAAGTGAAAAAGACATAATGAAAAGCACGTGACAATTACAAGAAGAGGTGGAAAATGCGCAAAAAATCGAAAGAAATATTAAGAAAACTTTTCAGACAAGTCATCTACACATTATATGGCTAGATTATGAACTAATCTCATTCATATTTATAATTTTTTAGCTAATAGTTTATCAAAGCAATCAACATTGCTTTGTTAACTCGATAACATATTATTTACATTGAGATCTTTTTGCAAGATTGTTATTTCTCCACTCACGTTCCGATTTTCGATAATATTCTACGTGGGTTGCTGCTGCGACATGTCGCTTTCCTAATTTAGATTGTTTTTGTTTTTGTGCGTATTGCATTTCTCGATTTGTGGTATCAATAATAAATTAGGTACTTACCTAAATAATTTGCAGCATGTTGTGACAAAAGTTTTGGATGGAGAAACTTTGTTTTTCGCGCGCGCACATACACACGCATAGAACATTTTATTAAATTTGCATGATGACTTCTACGCAAAGAACAAGCGGAGTTTATACGTAATAAAATTTTCTTTATTAGGGGTGTAACTAACATGTGGAAAGAAAATAGCATTCGTATAAGGAAAGAGACAAATATTTTTTTTAACTTAAAAATATTGCAGTTGATATATTTTACTTTATTAGAAAGTAATGAACGTTGTTTATTTGCAATTACATCAAATAAAGAAAACTTTTTGTGCACTTGTTTAAGAAGTTTGAAAAATCTTTGTCTTAACAATACCGCGCATAAAAACTTGATGTTTGTTAAAAAAAACATCGACTTTTCTGTTTTTTATTCTTCGGCGAAATGAAATGCTAAGTTTAATAAGATTTTTTTCAGATATTGTTAATTTCCAGCTTCTTACGTTTCTTCTTGTTTTTTCATGTCTGGAAGATTTGGCGGCATTACAATACATACAATAGAATATATTTTCCGTCTGGGTGTCGAATTAAATATCCCAACTTTACGTTCAAGTGCGCGATATGATAATGTTTAAATTGAAGCGTTTATGCGGAGTGCATGTCGGGAATGTGATCCCATCGAATAATGATTCCACTTTTTTTCACTCAACTTCTCGTTAAATTTCTATGCAATTTTTGTAGCATTCCTGTGATCACATTTTAATTAATAAACTCTAATATTGGATAATATTATATTAGATTAGAATAAGAATTTAATATGTGTTTGATCATCCAACTTTTACGTCAAAATCAATTTCATGTCTTCTTTTATGCCAGAGTGTCCCAAGAGAAAAGGCAATGTAATATAGTTTACTTAAAAATAATTATAATAATTTAAATTTTTGGGCCATGTTACAATTCTTGCCGCTGAAATATTATTGGATCGGATATATGATACCGAATAATCACCCGATTACCGCGCGGTAAGCGGTAAATACCAATGCGGTTAATCTTCGTAAATGCCACACATATCACAAATTTAAATATCTGTTATATATCCAATTTTAAAAAAATACTATTTATCATGTAATTTTATCCTATTGGAAAAACCGATATGTATAGAGAAAGATTAAATTTAAAAGAAAACTTTTAAATTTAAAATTTTTGGTTTGCTTTATATTTTATTAAAATACTATAAAAAGTTGATGTACACTTCGGAACTGAAATGTAGCTATAATAATTCTCTTCACAACACTCGTTATTATATTTGTGAATCAAATAATAGCTTTCTTTTGGCGTTCAAATTTCTTTATATTAAAACAATGGTCTTCCACCGGATTAACTACAGTAAAAAGGTTTTTGTTAAAACAAAATAATTATTAAAAATTTACACTATTTATCATATAACTTTCATATTATTGCGCTGAAACTTTTTAAGATTATTTGTTGTATATTATAATAAACATCCCCCGGATGTGCTTAACAATACATAACAAGGTCCATGAACTACTACACCTACTAGAGCATATAAATATGACAAACTTGTTGTGAAAAATATGTAAAAACAACTTTTTAAGTTTATAACGAGTGATAACATTCTCAAGCTTCATAATAGAGAATATTTTCGAAATGTTTAAATAATCCTGTAGCACAAATAAACTATAAAATCAATGTAATACTCAAGAAAGTTGTATTATTTCTATTAACACTTACCAAAATTTTTATAAAATATCTTTTAACCCTCTGAGTGCCAAATAAAATTTTGTGGAAGGTCTAGTAGTTGAGATAGATAGGCCTAAGCGTTATCGTGGAGGTGCTTCGGTTATTTAAAATAACGATGAGGATAAGTCCTACAACGCGAGATCACACTCTATACACGAAATTAATAATCAAGAAAATTAAAAAAATATGCCTACTGGAAGTATTGGGGATGAAAGAGTTAAAACTATGTTGGTACCATATTAAAATTTAACAAAATTGATGTTTTTTATGTTGGAATTGAACTTTGAGTTTTTAATTCAATCCCTATTTATAATATCATCAAAATGCATGTAAGTGCATTAAATATTTACATTGCTAATTTATTCTGTCCCACAAATTTGCAAATATGTTACTCTTAAAATATTTCTTAACTTAACAACATTAATTATTGAATTATTTACTTGCTTAATAAGAGCAGAATCTATTACTTTCGAGCAAAATGAAAAACATTTATGCAAACCAAAGTTCTCAAACTTAATTATGTTGGGTTTTAATTAATTTGATTTAACACCAAAATTTTGTCAACAGAAAAAAATTTTTTAGGGGAATAGCAAATTTATTCTTAAGTTTGAGTTTCTAATTATTTTCAACTCTTAATTAGATTTATTCTATGCATATCGTAATTAAAATGTTACATGTAAAAAACGTCTATGGCCAGTTTTAACACTTTAATTTTATATCGTCAAACGTAGTAAAATGTTAGCGGTATTGTATTTTTAATTTTAGCTTAATTGTGCCAGTTTAAAAAACAAATCCGACATTTACACTGAGAAATATTATACACATTAAAATAATTATTTGTTATTTTTGAGGTGAATGTAATTTTAAACATTAAATAAAGTGGCGATTATACATGTTTTAAAAAAATATATATATTGTCTGCGAGATTAAAAATAACTATACACGAAAATGCTATTTGCTTAGTTTATTTTTTATTTTAGCAATTTACTTTATAGTCAGCACATTTTGCAATACAAACATCCTTTAACATAGCAATGCTAAACAGTTATGTTTTCACTATGCTTCCAATACTTGCGGTTTTTATTTAATGTCATATTGAAATCCATTGATGCCGTTTTGTAATGACTGTGGTGTAATTGAAAACTAGAACGTGAATTGCTTGTTACATTGAAAAAAAACTATATAACAACGCATTTAATAATTGTTGCAGGCAAACTTGATTTTTCATCAAAATCTACTCTGTAGGTGTAATAGTACATTTATGCATTATTTGGCTCCAATATAGTAATTGTGTATTATAATTTAAGTATTTTAATTATAAAGTTTTAAATTAAAATGTTTACTCCTCTTTTAACTAAGAATATTGTACTCGTTATAACTTTGCTTGCTCTTAAATGTGGAACGAAATACTTTTAGAATGAACTTTAGTAACATTCATATAAGCTACCTAATACAGACACTGAAAGTTGAATCTTACGGAAGTTAAATTGTTTGTTATTACGCAAAATCTATCGTTTTAACAATACTATTTTTTATTATTATTATTTATCATTAAATATCAAAACTTGTTTGTAACACCAAATTTATTTACAATATTCTGTAAACTAGTGTTTTATATGTTCATGAATTTATATGAAAAACTGGATAATTCCAGCTAGTTTAGTTTATTGTCTTTGTTGTGTAATAAACATATTCATTTCAATATGAATTTACAATGAATAGAATGTTGAAAGGGATAATAGATATTATGAATATATCTACATTATTAATAATCGGATTATTTAACGAGGAAAATTATTGTTTTTTAAATAATTCCATCATGGATGGGTAAGAGATTACATATTTGTGAGTTAATTATAATTGATAGACCTATTATAGTTAAAATTAGAATTTTATTAACCTATTTTAGTTATTTACTTAAATTGAATTCTTCTGTTTTTCATAAAAGCTTCATTTATTTTAATATATTTAAAATTAATTTATTCAAATTTGTATTTAACTTTCATGGACGTTTATTTGTTGGAGGTCCAGTATTATATACATATATTTTTGCTATTCTTCCCCTTGGTGTTTTGTTTTGTTCCATAAATCTAAATGTTTTTTTAATACATTAATTTTCATTTAATTTCCAATTTATAGTGATTGAACAATTTTCAACAAACTACTTTCATATACGAGATGAATAAAAGAATTTAACTAATACAAGATTCAATGGGTATTTTACCCTATATCCTAATAAGAGAAGAAAAATTAATGTTTATTAAACCTTTCTCTTTTAAATTCTCGTCAAGACTTTAATATTTCTAGAGTTTGCAGCACATTAAATTGGGGGCAGTGATTGAAACTGTATTATTGCATGTATTTATATAAAATTTCTTTCTACAATAACATGTTTTAAGTTGATTATGATACCGCAATTCATATGTTCCCCTGAGGTGCGATCTCCTGCTTAAAAGAAATGATTACATTTCTCTCTAGTGAAAACTAACAAAACGTATGTTTTTCTACTTTATATACTTTGCTGGAGTCGATATTCTATTAATGCGAAAAGTGCTAAGTTTTGAGTTGTTGAAGCAGGTTGAGTTTATTAATTTAGATTATTTTTATCAAATAAAATATAGGTATATCTAATATTTGATTTTTTTTTGAATGTTTTGAAAGATTTTATTAGTTTGTAAATTTTATGAAATATAAATACAAACAATACATTTGTAGCAATATATTTATAAAATTTTGTTACAAAAAATAATATAACTATTTGAATCTTGATTCATATCGGTTTTTATATGATATATTATTTTTACAAGGCTTAAATATAATATATCTCCTCTCTAATGCCAAAACCACAAACTTGTAGACGTATAAATGCTACAAGCTTTATTTTTATAACAACTATTTTTTCAATAGAAAATATGAGGATACAAAAATACTTTGTTACTTCAACGACCTAGGGACAACCTTTCATGTAGCAATTTTTAAAAAATACATTTTGCAGTTTAAAATTAAAGATCCCTATAATTTTTGTTACAACCTATTATCCTGTCACATTGGTTGTATTTTGCTATAAAGTAGAGATTAAAAATATTGCAAAATTATTTTTTGACTCAACATGTGAAATGCACATTCATTGTTTTGGCATAAAAGGGATGATGCCTATGTTTCACCAAGTGCCTACAGCAAAATTAATCAAATTAAAAATTTATTCGAATACATTTGTTTCGTACACGTTTTTTTAACATTTTCCCTATGGCTGGTCGTTAATAAACGATGCAATGAAAGCTATATGAGTTGCGGACATTGTCAATAAGCGAATTGATGAATTAAGGTAGAGTCGACGGGCATCGCTTATTGATGACTTTTTAATTAGAATGTATTTTATAAATCCCTAGTAATTCAATGCGTATACATTACATATAAATTTATAAAAAATATAACTTGTCTGGCTGTCAGCGTGAAAGAAAAAATAATAATGAGGAAACATTTTAACATCGAACAAGTAGAAACTGCCATAAAATTTGACTACTCTCTTGGTTAAATCATTTAACGTTTCATGTAATTTTAATAGCTTCAAAGTTAGTTGCAACAAAGCGGCTAAAAATGATAAATTTACAGATGTGCGCGGCCTACTCGCAGCGGCAACAGCAGCCGCACAGTTTGACCGAGTTGTGCGCTAGACAGATAACCCGCACAACCTCCTCCTGTTTATCTTTCGGCTCCTCTTGTTGCTTCACACCGCATACACACATACACTTACATACGCTACACGGCCTCATAAGTTGCACTAAAACTTTGATAGGTTGGAAAAAATATAGTAGCGAGGTGTAGCAGCCATCAAAGAATCTTCCAAACACGATAGATCCTTTACGTAAAGTTTTACATGTATTACGTAAATCCGAACATAACTTGCTGTTTTATCTCCCAGCGATTCTTAAACATTAAATTATGTATGGGATATTTCCTTGCATGAGTAAGTTTTTGACGATTTGCTTTAATTTGCAAAGCGTTTAAACATTTTCATTGAAATTGTTTTAAAATGTGAGTTTTTCACAAATTATCAATCAATACTGATAAAAGTCGATTAAAAATTTGATGGAAAATGTTGAAAGATTAAAGAAAAATCTATGAACAAAGTTGTCAAAAATTTCTCCCTCGCAATAAAGTCGATTAAAAATTTAATGTTTAAGAATTTATGGAAGATAATAATAGTAAATTATATAGGTTATATTTTCCTATATATACTTTTGAATGAAATACCCAGTATACACTTGATCCCTTACAAGTTTATAACTATTTCTACTATTGTGGAAGCTAGATTTCCACAAATTTTGCCCAATAAAGTTCAGTATTTGTTTTACTCCATACACATTGCATTGTGTATTATGCATCAAAATTCTTGTTTCTCAAATTGTTAGTATAATTAAATCGTCAATTTAACTTCAATATCATATATTAATTAATATTGGTTATAATTAGGCCAAACTGTCTAAGTGAGGCATCCTTTTGTGTGAATGAATATATGAAATGGCGTATATGTACGGAATAGCAAAATGAATTAATTTAATGTGAAATACAGCATACAAAGCAGACATTGTTCAAACTTGTGTGCATATTTATCAACTTACATTCGTGTGATTAATGGATTTTTGGTGTAGGATGTACTATATCCAGATAAAAATGCAACATATACAAAAAAATATTTGCGCTACTTTATAAAATTGGGTGTATGTTATTATTGCCTTCATGAACAAAAAAATACGACTCTTATAAATTTATTGTTGTCATGTGCAAATAATTCACAGACGTACAAGTAGGTGCTTGTGAGATCATAACTTATTATGTGTTTGATTAGATTTCAATATATCATTCAACTAATTATGCTTGTTGCAGGGTGTGTTTGTCAAAGTCATTAATGTAGGGAAATGAATTAATGAGATAATTTATGCAATGCATAAGATAAAATTTGAAATCCTATCTGTTTGACTAGCATTAATAATGCATATATGCTGCGATAGAATGTACACTTACAGGATAAATGTTATTTAAGTTGAAAATTGAAAATTGTTTCAATTATGTGGAAACGGCGATAATGCGCGATGTCATTTGAATAATGAATAACATAATTCGTATTCATTTATCACTTTTAGTATTATTGTTGCCTATTAGAAGAATGTCGTCAGATAAAAGTTGGTAGCTGTTGTATGTACGTAGGTTATTTTATCTCGTTATGCCACTGTGTGGTCATTATTCTTCTTAAGGGTTATTTAAAAAGTACGTGCTTATCTTGGTAAACAACAGCAAATTCAAAAACTTACGCGCGCAGTGTATGCATACAGAAATTTGGAACATAGATAGTAAATACAGCAACTAGTAATCTACTAAAATATTAATTAAATTCTATGTTTGCCAAGAAGAAAAAGACTTGTCCAAGCGCACGAAAGTAAAAGTTACACAACTTTAGTTTGCTTCCAAAGTTCAAAGCTTCAGTATCTTTCAGAATTTTTATTTAATCTATAGTTGTGCAAATGAGTATATTTTGCAATGCAAATTAGTACTGCAGAATTACCATCATTATCAATTAATTTATCGGATGTTATGACGGATATAAACAATTGAGCTATTTATTTGGAAAGTGGCTCAATTTTATTTTTCTAAATTCCTTATTACAATATTAATTTTTTGAGATTCGAAACGAAATAGTTGCACAGCTTCGAAAATTCAATAAAAAATGTTGGCAATAATTTAAAAACATCTGCTTTGTCTGTATTTTTAAAGCCATTTGGTTGAGTTTCTGTAGATAGTGGTTGAAATATTGTTCTTTCTACGAAAACTGTACAAAAATCGTTTTACAATCGTAAAATTTTCTACACTTTAACAAGTCTTAGTTTTTATACTAAACGCTATCTAGATTAGACAAAAGTCTTGCTTTTTCAGCAAAAATTTAGTATAAATCGTGTAAAAAATCTCTTTAAAAGTGACTAGGTATACTTTTATAAAGACCAATATTAATTCTGTTTTATTGAGACTAGTAAAGTAGGCAATATAAATTCGTTAATTGATGCACAAGCTAGACAGAAGAACAATTCTCTTGAAAAGTGTAAAATTTAAATATGTATATCTATTTATAACTTGCCATAATACAAATATATAAATTTAAAATTGATATTTCATTAAAAACACATTTAACAATTGTTAATCTTACTTTTGAAACTTTTAGTATTTACACATATTACCCAACTATTAAATTAAATTTAAAAAATTACAAAATTTTACAGTTAAATTGCTTTTCTATTACCGGTAGATATTTTTCATGATGATAGATGCGAATTGACTTCTATATTTGTAAGAAGCAAGCGAAATTATAATCCAAAATCCATTACGTCGACTTGCTACTTTATATAATCTTCAAACTTACTGTTTGTAACTTTATTTACCTACAACAGATTTTCTCTTTCACTTTACGCTTCGTTTTGTTGAAATATTTCTTATGACATATGGTACTACATACATAATCCTATCTTGGATGGTGGGTTGACGTTGAATTTCTCAAAACTTTATTAGCAATTTCCATCTATTTTGCATTCCTTTATCGCATTCTTTCCACAAAGTTAAAAGTGCGCATTATATTGATTTAATAAATCAATCAACGTTGCGCCATTGAGAGCAGTTTCATTCACGCAACAGCCGGTATTCAATGAAGCTGCTGGCTGCGAGGTGGTGTATTTATTTAAAATGATATCCAATTACCCATACACTTCCATCTTTCCGTTACTGTGTGTTAGTTAATCAATTAGGTATGCATCGATTTACAAAATTGAAAAGTTGCGCCGTTTTTCGCTACAAACTTTAAAAGCCTGTAATTATGTGCGTCTTTTCGTTGCTTGGAAGAAAGTCTCAACCTTTCAATTTACTTTTATTACCCAACCTTATAGTTTGCTCGTAATTATCTTCTGAAATTTGACAATAAACTTGGACGTTTTATTACATAGACTCTGCACACATACACACACAAAAACTTTTTTCATACAATTCAGCGATTTTTTTCCAGTCATGGTCATGGCCGACGTCGTCTGATATTTATATACACGTGTAGTTATATACAGGATGTGGCTGAGTTTTGCAGGTAGCAAGTAAATAATCACAATAATAATTTTAAATCCGTAATATTGTAGTGACACAGTTGTCGCGATAATGGTTGACCGGATAAAAAGCTAGCTTTCAGAAAGATGAAAAATTAGTATAGGAAATGGGGTTGCAAAACAAAACTGATTTCACAACCAATTCTCTAATAATTTCATAATTCCATTGTAGTACATATTGGATAATAGACGGTTAAAACTTGATAATTATCGGACTAGTGCATAATAATAATGAAAAACGGCTGCTTTTAATTGTCGATTATATTTGTATATGAATAATGGAGTATTTATTGGGTTTATGAGTGTTTCCAATTTAACTCTCATAATTTGACATTTTACTAATATTATTCTATGAAAAGTAATTCTTGCAATCGGGCATACTTCTTGGTTCAGCAATGCTTGAATGACATACTCATATCATACATTTATTAAGTGTATAATATTGCACGGATTTAGTTTTTTTACTTGACAATAACTAATATTTATACAAAATGCAAAATAATGAACAAATTTTAGCAATTGAACTGACAACAACAGTCCTGCAGACAAAGAGAAACTTTCTCTCTTGTAGAACACTGTTGCAAAACAATTTTAAACAGTAAAAACTACTAAAATATAGAATAAAAAATCCACAATGATTTTCCAGTCGAGTTTAGCAACACGCTGTATATATATAAGAAATATTCTAAAAATGTTTTATCATAAATGAAACGGATGAAAAGTTGTCGGGTGTACTTATTAGTAATTATGAAGCGGAAATTAACACTTTGAAAAAAATCGGGAATGTGTTGGCTTGGTTTTTAATATTTTCGCGCAAATTTTATTTAATTGTCGGTCGAAAACTTTCATCTCAATTTAGATGAAATTAATGTTTCGTCAAACGGAAAATTTTACTTTTACATAATCGTAATAGTTATGATTAGTTTGTAGGCAATGTTTTAACCTTTTATTGATTTTACGGAAATGTGAGACGTTTTTGGTTTTGCATAAAATCTTTGCTTCCTCATAATTGTTATTTGATATCACATAGTAATAAAGTTTTGTGTGGGAGAGATTGTAGGTCATTTTCGATAAATATTGAATTTTTGAAATTTAGCTACGTATTTGAAATTAAATATGTTATAAATTTTAAAGTAAGTTACATATGCGTTCGTTTTACTGATTTTTTATTTACTGAAGCTATGCAAATGTTGAGATTACTTTTTTTTTATAATATTAACCTTTTTCTATTGGAGAAGTTTTGATGTATAAAGTATAAAGTTAAATTGCAAATATGAAGTTTGTCGCAAGTTAATATATAACTATTGTTTTTTTTGCTTTTCAAAACCAACAAACGTAATGTTTACCTAATATTAATTCCACTTTTCTCAAAGTAGAAAATTTATTATACATAGTTATTTATGGTTTTCTACATATTATGAAAATTATTTAATTAATCATATAATAAAATTCCACGTAATTTAATTAATTAGTCGCGACAACATTGCAGATCAAATTGTCATCAAGATGAATTGTAGCAACTGCCTAACATGAGCAATATTATTTTACGCAATCTGATTTACTGCATCTTGTAAATGTAATTATATCTCTAAATTGTTTAGCATAAAGGCACGTTCACACCTGTAGAACGAAATGGAATACTGTTATATATACCGGGTGTTTTTTTTAACGTGAGACATTGAAATATCTTGAAAAATATGAACTTTACAAAAAAATGTTTCTTATAAAAATTAAATCATGCCAAGGGGCAAATACATTAGT
>JARJDW010007968.1:0-11129 GCA_030264715.1 Adinopsis sp. GC000173 | reverse complement strand
AGTTGGACTGAAGTTGGGGCGCAAGTTGGATTGAAAGTCAGATAATGAGTGGAGCCTACTGTCAAACTAGTCGGCCTACTAGTTGGACTACAAGTTGGGACGTGAATGGCCCGCTTAAAAAAATAAATAAACCCGACAATTTGTGGGATTCTCGCCAACGTCGCCATAACAATAGTTTTGTTTATACCATCGTCATGACAATATTATGTTTATTTTGATCACAGTTGGTTTTGTTTATTGATATTATATTTTATTTCGTTCCGTGGGATGTCACATTCAAATTATCGTGCCAATTTTAATTTGAAAAATTCATCATGAAAGTAAGTTTCATTTCCTTTATTATTTATTATACAAATGTTTTACAATTTCCGATATTGTTTAATTTATAAAATCAAAAACTTTGGTGAGTGTAAGTTATTTGAGGTTAAAATTTTCAAACACGAACATAAAGGGTGGAAATTAGTTACATAGTCGTTATAAATATCACTCAATAAATATCACTTACAAAACAGGCCTAAGAATTTCCGTTACTTGTCGAAATATCAATAAAATGTCAAAATTAGACAAAATTTATCGAACACCGATGAGGTTAAAAAAAATCAAAAAAAAAACTCCGACACTGGCCTAAATCTAACTAATTAATCGAGAAAATGGAAAAGTTAATTGTTAGATTCATAATAAATAATTTCATTAATATAAAATAACAGTATTATTTTTTTCACCAGGTCAAGTTAAGGACTCTTGAAACTTAAATTTCTTGTCGTGAAAACAGTTTGGCGTTTCTTCAACATTTTGCAATATTATACCAAATTTCAAGTGTATTCGCTCAGCTACGAAAAATGAAGCATGGTGTTTGCTGTCAAATGAGTGTTCTTCAATTGCGGATATCAATTTCCCGAAAAAAGTTAGATCGCCTCGTTCAGAAAGTGCTCATCCGTACCGTTCACCGTCTCCATTTTGGCAGCAATTACGTAGGCAGCGCCGGCAAAGATACATCCGACAACTGTACGCCACATTAAGTTGCGCAGCACGTGCAGTTTGCCCCAAGATGGGATAAGTGATATATTGGAACGGTAGTATGGAAATCGATTACGCAAATTGGATTTAGCTTTGAAAAAATCTCTACAAATTCATTAGTGTAAGAACAGTTTGTGCGATCTTTGTGAGCCAACCAAAATTTCCAGTGTCGAAAATAAGCCATCCAAAAAAGGGCATTGAAAGCAACCGAATTGTGATATGAACAAAGCTTTTCGCATTCTCTAAAACACTTGAAGAATATTTGATGCGTGTATGATCTAACCAGTGTTCCATTCTTGCACGAGCTTTAAAACGCGCTCTAATCCCATACACGATAGATTTCAAGCCCTTTTCGACCGCTTGTCGTTTATTCTTAATTTTCTCGTACTTTTTCCTTTTACCAGCTATAAATATTGTCATTGTAATAGCCCACTACACTGCTATTTAACCATATATACAGCTTCCCCGTTGCCATTGTAGTTGTGTATATGGCTAATACGGCAGCGATATTCGTCACCAGATAGTATACCAAAAGAAAAAAAACGTGGAACTATTGCGCGAATCGTCAAACTGATCGCAGCCAAACGCTGGTAGGCATGGCTTAATGCCGCTCACCCCCCCATCAAAATCAATCCCATCATAAACATGACATCGGCGGGTGAAAATGATGCCATCAATGCCACCAGAAGGCTGCCGATGAAATAGACTAGCAAAAAGCCATACATTGAATTGTACGCATCTTGCTGAAAAACAGTCTGTCGGCAATGAGCAGAAAAAACTGCACGGCGAGAACGAAAAAAATCGAAATTGGATATTTCTTGCTGCACAGGTGTGTGGTGTACGAACTGGCTCATGTTCATCATTCCTCTCCGAAGCTTTGCTTTATAAATGATTTGCGCGCTGATGCCAGGCTCTGCAGCGGGCTCTACAGTTTGCTTCCAACTCACCACAGTGTTACTCCGCCACATAATCGAAATAACAATGTGTATAAGATAATATGTAAAAGAAATAAAACGTATGTGTAAAGTGTGATATAAGGTTTAGAATGTAAACAACAATTGTGCAACACTTGCCTCTAGTATTCGCTTATACTTATTTATTGTAAATTAACTAAATATTGTAAAAATTGTACTTTTATTGCTAATTTACTTGATTTTGAAAAAATAAATATTGAAAACAATATTCATTTATAATATTTTCATCAGAACATGTTTGAATGAGCCCATCTTGAGGTAGTGAAGATAAAAATTGCATACAAATCGTGTATTTTTCATGCAATTTTTATAAAGTTTTCTTTCTAAATCGTTAGAATCTTTCTTTCCGATTGAACTGCGTAAAAAGTCGCTTGGAAAATGTGAAAATACTGTATATGGCTATAATTCATTGTTCAAGTGTTAAGAATTAATAGTTTTTTTTAAATACTCATTAATGGTATTAATTATATAATTGAATTTGAGTAAACATCAAACAAATTTATTTCGTAAACGATGTAATCTTATCTGGCATACTAAACAAATATTCCTGATAAAATGTCAAGCAATCGTTTATCAATTTTGAGCACGTTAATCGCAAATCAGCTAGGGCCGGGTAAGTTTTAACTGTAATAATTGTGCGTAATTAATATATATTTATCTAAAATAGAACTAAATTTGTTACCTATGTAGATGAACAAATGTTGTTGGATGGCACAATATGTCCTGTGCGTAGTAATTACATATAATCAGCAATAAGGCAATGCAAACGTGAGCAGAGTAGATGTGCAATGCATGCTGCTCTGAATCAATCGATTGTTTAACGTGTAAAGTGTAACGAAACTTTCCAGTGGGAAAGTTTGCTGGAAAGTTCGTTCATGCCCGAACAGCGAACGCGATTGCGATTTACGTGCTTTCGACGCTTTACATGTTGACTAAGCGTCACCGCGTCGAAAGCACGAAAAATGCAACCGCGTTCACTATTCGCGGGCATGGACGAACTTTTCAGCCAGCTTTTCCACTGAAAAGTTTCCAGCATAGTCTGGTATGTACACATGTTGGGCAATTGTTGAATTTCGAAGTGGATTCATTGCATATGTATTATGTCCACGTTTGCATTGCCTTATTGATGGCTGCATGTAATCAGTACACACGGGGTACTCCAATTCAACTAACAGTTCATTAATCCATGTGACAAATAAAGAAACTATATATTTATACGCATCATAATTACAGTTAAAATATAGCCCACCTTCGCTGATTTCCTTATCTCTCAATGAAATAATAATTTATCTGACACCGCATTTTGTAATTGACATTGCAGCGCCATCTATGAAACAATGGTTGAATATAAATTAGAGTATTCTTAGTTGCATATCATCGTAATTTATAATTTATAAAATTTTGTAAAGAGGATAAGAAGCAGTTGAAGGATTATGATTTTGTTATTGTCTCTCAAATAATAAACAAAACGCCAGATATAATAAAAAAATAATGGCGCGAAAAAAGCCACAATAATTATGCACCAACTTAATTTTATTTAATTTATTCAGATGCTATTTGAATGCATTCAGGTTGCAGCTTATTATATCTTATAAATCATGGATGGCCAATTGATTGATTGACATGTGCGTTTACAAAAAAAAGTCACTACGTCTATGGTTGTTTATAAGCGGACCGTGCGACATAACTTTTCGGGAAATGGATATCCGTAATGCTAGGGCTGAATTGAAGAGCATTTATTTTAAAACAAACACCATACATCATTTTTCGCAACTGCCAATTCTTGCTGGGACTGAACAATTCACAGTTTGTATATATATTGAAAAATGTTCAAGAAACTCCAAACTGTTTTCACGATGAGGAATGGAAGTTGTATAGCTATTAAAGAGTCCTTAACTTTTCACCTGGTAAAAAATAATACAGTTATTTTATTATTTATTATGAATATAACAATTAATTTTTCATTTTGTCGATTAATTAGCTAGGTTTGGGTGCAGTATTGGACGTATTTTAGATGTGGTTTTTACGTCTTCGGTGTTCGATGAAAAGTAGTAAAATGGACGAAATATTTGTTCTTACTGTTCATAATCGATTTCTATATTAGAAGCAAGTGATATAGAGACTGTAGCCAAATGATCTGCTTGATTGTACACGACTGTGACCAATTTATGTCATATTGGTGGCCGGTAAAGTAGCGTTTACTATAAGTGATATGAAGTTCGCGTATACCCAAGCATCGAATCTAAGTATGAAGCCAAGCCTGAACAAAAACACTTCATACTTAGATTTGGTGCTTGGATGTACGCAAACTCCATACCACTAATGGCAAACGTTACTTCAGATTTCTAATTGAACATGGAAGTTAGCCAAAGGGATGTAAAGATGTTCAAAATGGATAAAGTGGTAGAGTTTAGTTGTATATTACATGGATTTGGAAGTTGTAGTAATAGCAGCAGTAAGTAGTAGTGATAGTAAAAATAAAAACGTTATGAAAAAATTGCTCTCAGGTGAATTACGTAAAAGAAGAAATGAGAGCATGCATCCGAACAGCAGCAACAATAAGAAGACGGGGCATTGTTTTGGGGTGCTTCTTAAAACCCTGAGTTTTCGTGAAAGCCAATTTGTTCTCTACATTGACATCAGTACAAGTATAAAATCAATCGATCAATAAAATATTGCCCGTTTGTTTGTGTTTACATTGCAATAAATAAATAAAAATTGTGAATTGAATAAACATTAAATTTATTTCGTAAACAAGACAATCTTATCTTTACATACTAGACAAATATTCCTGATAAAATGTCAAACAAATATTTATCAGTTTTTGAGAACGTTAATCGCAAATCGGCTAGGGCCGGGTAAGTTTTAACTGTAATAATTGTGCGTAATTAATATATATTTATCTCAAATGGAACTAAATTTGTTACCTATGTAGATGAACACACATGTTGTTGATTGAGACAAAGCGTCCTGTGCGCAATAATTACATGGAATCAGCAATAAGGCAATGCAAACGTGAGCGCATTGTAGGTATGCAATACATGCTTCTCTAAACCAATCGATTGCCCAACGTGTAAAGTGCAACGAAACTTTCTAGTGGGCAAGTTTGCTGGAAAGTTCGTCCATGCCCCATGTACATACATGTCATGCATCTCAAAAAAATGATTTTTTACTTTGTGACAAATAGCAATAAATTATTGTAAAATTAGGTACAATTTCTCGAACCTCAATTCTGTCGTGTATAAACAAATGTGTATCGTAAAAGTCGTCAAAGTCTAAGCAAAATTCAAATTTCTTGCTTCATTTCCAACAACAAACAACACACACTCTCTCTCTCTCTCACACACATTTTTAAAACAATATTGATACGATAAGAATCGTGTATTTATTTGCAAAAATTTAGAGCTCAAAGGGTGTAACTGCCAAAAAGCTTCTCGCCGCCCACAACACTTGTCAATTTGAAGAGGAAGAGAGTCAAAATAATCATTGTCGATATTTGTAGAATATCCACAGAACTCCCAATACGAGCACATCGACAAACATGGTAATGGCGTAGTCTCTAAATGTTGTCCACTAGAAAAAAAATAAAAGCATTTTACAAAACAAAATGAAATGAAAAAATAAAGAAGATGAATACTACCAAAATGAGATCCGCAGTCCAAGATGGTTCGGCCAGGCTGAGGAGGATAAGTCCGAATGGGATCGTCAAGAGCCAGAGCGCCTGCATTAAGCAGGCGATCGCCGCTGGCGCCTGCGTATACATAACTTCAATTCCTCCAACGGCAAACATGGCCTCTCCCAGCGCCAGCACAACAAATTGCGGAATTAACCATTGGTAGTCGATGCGATCGTTCTCCACGATCATCCAAATAGAGTAATTCTACGCACAACAGAATCAATTAGCGTTCAAACAAAAGAAGTAATGACAGCGACACTTACGTATCCTGTTACGACGGGCTTCTTCGGGTTTGTGTTGTCAACAAATACAGGTATCGAAACTATATATTTGATATGGTAAGTCAACTATTATTCGCAATGTGCTTATATTTTTTATTATGTTGATGGTGCTGGATTTATACTTGGGCCAGCTTTATTGGTTTAAATTGTCTGTTTTTTGTGGTCAGTGAGTATGCAGCGGGAGTCGAAATTCACCATAGACTTTTGGTACAGAGTATACGGAAAAATTGTGTGTGCCATTACATTGCTCCCCCATGCAACAACCAGATCACTGTTTTAACCGCGCTAATCAGCCTATTTGATCTGGAATGCTTAAAATGCTAACAATAACTAAACCACGAGTGTGTGTGTTCTGCACTCTTCAAAAGAAACTACCACCAATATCATAAAAAATATAACCACATTGTGGATAATAGTTGACTTACCGTCGTAGTTGCTGCGCACCTTAAATTCCTGCGTCCGCACGATCTTACTCCAATTACCCACCGCATAAACTTTGATATCAAAGAAGCCCGGATGTGGCAACCTTATCATTTTTCGGAGGGGGACATAATTCACATTTTCCTTATTATCATAACCGCCAACCACTACACCGTTGTGCAAAATTTCTACCAGCGGGACCTGCCCTTTATAAGGAGCATCCGCAATAACACTGCAACAATTAAATTGATAAATTTGGTCAATTGGCGCCCTTCAAATTTCCATTATATATCCATAATAAATCCATTCTCACATCCTCACATTACACTTTAAAATTTTTCATTGAGAAGGTGTTTCTACAAAAAAAAGGGATGTGAGAAGGCATTTATTGGGAGCGTGCGAGATTTGAAGGGCGTCAATTAACCAAATATTGCTTAGGAACGAACTGTTTAAATTTTTTAATATTCATTGTTAACACCTTTTATTTATATTTATGGTTCTGCTTATTTAGTCCCACTAGTCTGTATATAATTAGAAAGATGATGTTTCTGTCGAAATATATTAACTATCAAGTACTATTGCATGTTAACCATGCTTTCTTGTGAACTAATCAAGCGTTTTATTTATTTATTCCCATTAGTTAATTAAAATAAGAATTACGTCACTCTGGGTGCTAAACTACTACCCCCATACAACTTACTGTATGCATGGTCTGCCGTCCTCGTCCCGTTTTACCGGCAAACCATATTCGTTATATCGAAAAACATAAGAAACAAGCGACACCTCGCCCCGTTCGTAATGGAGTGTGTAGCCACTTTCTCTCACGAAACAGGGACCATTTGCATAAACTGTTACTGTCAATCTTTTACGGCCCTCCTCCAAGATTTCGTAATATTCGTCATCTGGCCCCGGAATTGGAATGTGCGGATTTATCAAGATCGTATTCATCGGCAGGTCAAACGTTCTATTTTTTTCACTTTCTGCGGTTATACCTTTATAATAGAATGTCATTTTCAAGTCGCACGCACCGCCATTTATTATCAAGGCATTGGCATAGGGCCAGTCATTGTACATGAGATCTGTATCATTCGGATGTAAATCCTGCCAGTATTTGATATCGAAGGCGACGCGTGCCGCAATCCCATAGGCGGCCACCACCCACAGTCCGCCGATAATCATGCGTTGCAACGGATTGCGAAACACATAAACCAGCTGCAGCGGCACATAAATGGCGTGCAGCGGCACAATCATTGCCGCAACGCATATTGGATTTAAGTCGGCGAGGAATGTGCNAAAACATTGGAGCGGGTAGAAGGAGGATAGACAGTCGCATTAGCTGCTTGCTGTCTTGAATCACGCTGTTGTTGTACTTGGAGTCGACGTGCTCGATCCAGTGCTGCTTTTTTGCACGATCGCCCTTGCCTAACAACTTAAGAGCGCGTTTCTTCAGTGCCAATAAACTAAAATACTTTCTTAATGCGTTATGATTGAAAGGAATTAAATTGAATGGCAAATCTAGATTATTATTTTTCTCTTTATATATCGTTTGTCGGAACATAAAAAACTGAAACATTTTTTAACTTGATAGCGAATATGAGAATTTTTTATACAATAATCTTTTCAAAAACTATATAACGATTTAGGCGTCAAAATAATGTGGCTACAAATATAATAATATTTGAAGTTATTGTTAATTTTATTTCTTCCGCAATTTATTTATTATACTTTTATTTGTAATTGATCTTTTCCTTATTTCTATTTATCCCTCTAATTCCAAGATATTTTTTTTGATTTATTTTATTTAGGGTGTTAATTATAATTAGATATAATATTTTAGTTTAAAATTTTTCACAACTTTTTTTTAACTTATTACAAAATGCCTATATGAAAATTACAAGAAATTGGAATGAATTTGCTTGCCAGATGCCAAGTTATATCCCTTAAAATGATTATGCACATATCGGCACCAGGGCATTATTTTTTAGGTGCCTTCTATAAAAGAATTTTATAAGTAATATGTAGCCCACTCATATAGAATTGCTCCGTTCAAGCGGGAAAACCTGATTTGTTCTAAAAGCGGGTCTTTTAATTTCGTTGATTCACATGTAACGTAAGTCGAAATTTTCGGTTTTCTTCTAACACATTTAAAGGACTACCATTTTTTAATATGTTAGATCTATCTCCGAGTCCAACACATTAATCCTAAAAAGTGTGTTTGATGTATTAGGCTAGGTTAAGAGAGAAAGAGAATGTCAGCTAGTGACTGTCTGTGTTGGGATTGGTTAGAAAATGTATGTTGTGTTAGACAATTTATTTGAAATCTTTTCTTTATTGTATTGCACATTATAAATTTATTTGTTTGATTTTGTATTGTGAAGCATTTACGTATAAAATGCTTAAAAATATAACTAAAATTAAACTTATTCGAAATGCCATTTAATAAAATAATTCATATATTCCTAGCAAGATTTAAAATTAAAAAAGTTACTGCGTAGCTTGTTACATTGTAATTCTCTGAAATATTTTACATTAAAACAACGCTGACCAAAGTTTATTATTTTATCGTTGCACTTGCAATTCTCAGCTAGAGATTAGCATTATGCCTACGTTGTATATACTTTTTACTCTGTTGGAAAATAACCAAATTGTGCTTTTGGGTGGCTGAATTTCACGATTTAGGCAACCAAACAAACGCAGTCATTCAAGGCTGACTGATGCATTAATGTTTCTATTCTGAATTTGTGAGAAACAGACAATAATAAATTGGACAGACAGGCAGACGATAAATCAAATTATTACCATAACGCATCCAAAGCATTAAAAAATGTCTCTTCCCAATCGGCACAGTCTTGTAGCCGGGAAGGAACATTCCGACCACAAAGATGGCTGCAAATGAATACATAAATTAATGTGTGTGTTTTTCGTCGGGGGACTACTCAAATTTCTACTAGCGTACCTAGTGGGAAAAGAATTAGCCTTACATTTATCCACGCGCTTGCTGTCACCTCAGCCGTCGTCGTCGTGTAGATGGCCAGTACGGCGCCCAAGTTCGTCGCCAGGTAGAAGGCGCCGAAAGACAGGCACGTGCGCACCCGCGTCAAACACTGGTCACCGCCAAATGCGGCTAGATACGCTTTGATGCCGCCGGCACCAAATGTCGCTATAGTCATTGCGCTCGTAACAAGGTGACGGTGCAACGACGACGCCAGAGTCGCCAACAACACCTGGCGTACACTACTAGCATTGCAAGAATTGTCTTCTGCTTGTATATGCGATAGCGATCGGTCAGTACAGCGCCAATCATGAAGGAAGGAAGTTGGCAAAGAGGGTGGAAGAGGGGAAAGCGGTTAGTAGAAAGAAAGAAAGAAAGAAAGAAAGAGAGAGAGAGAGACAGAGAGATGTCTGTCGAATTTTTCGATAAACAAAATAATCGTGCTTTTATCTGTTCCGTCGACAGTTACACTTGAACGAGTGCTTCGTCAGACAAATAAGTTGTTACGAAGTTAATCGTATTGGTTTCAGAATCACATTGAATTTATTCCACACCGCGCATATGCCTTTCACAACACGCCGCTCACAACAGTAATCAATTTGGAGGGAAAATAAACCAAAATAGAAACAGATATAGATTAATTTTTTTGTACTTGTCAAAATGCGAAATCACCTCCAACACCACCACGTCAACCAATATGCCGATCGCATATAATCCCTTAATGAACTAAACGAACGAGTGCTACTTCGTCAGACAAATAAATGGATTATTACGAAGTTAATCGTATTTATTTGAAAAGTACATTGAATTTATTCCATATTGAAATATACCATATTGCTGCTTTTCCACTTCCCGCGCGTCGCTCGCAACAGTAGTCAATTTAGAGAGTTTAGTTGCTTTTGTACTTGTAAAAATACCAAAGCACCGCCAACACCACCACGTCGGCAAACATGGCGATTGCGTAATCTCTAAAGATGCACGACTGAAAGGAAGCAAAAAAACATTTTATGTATAGTGTTCCAAAAATGAAAAAAATGAAAAAATTATTACCATCTTCTACGATCACTTCGGCTATGCTCAGCAATAGAATGCCAACGGCAATCATAAGCAGCCACAATCCTTGCGTAAAGCAAGCCAAGCTCGGCGACGCTTGCGTGTAAATTACTTTGATGACGCCGATGGCGAACATTGCCTCGCCGAGCGCCATCATGATAAATTGCGGCAGCAGCCATCGATAGTCATTGCGATCATTTGACACCAATTCCCAAATCGTATATTCCTACACACACGCGACAGCAAACAAAACAATTGAGAAATATTTTCATTGGTGCTGTGTGGTGGTGGTGGGTGGTACACAACTGGGGGTTTTGCCGTCAACCGTTCTCTATTTGGGGAGGACAGTCAGTTCCTTTTATCCCTATCCCCATCCCTATAACCTCGGTCACACGACGCTGGTTTACTAGCGGCTAGCGGCTGGTTGCTGGTAGCAGCTATCGTGGGAACCCTTTTACACGCTGGTACCAGCGCCAACCGAGCGATTTTAGTAGCGGCTAGTAGAGTTGGGGTGTTCCAACTTTGCCAGGGCTAGTTGTTTGATCAGTTGTTTTTCGCTAGCAACAGCGTCATGTGAACCTTGTTTGTGTCACTAGCGTTAGTATATTTGACCACGTGGTTTTTTTCACTGGTAGTGTTTATATTAATGAATACTGTAAAGTGGAATTCGACCCAAATCATACTTTTCCTAGAGATTTATGAAAAGTATGACTGCT
>JARJDW010007955.1:0-16903 GCA_030264715.1 Adinopsis sp. GC000173 | reverse complement strand
GTTTACCATGTATGGATAATTCGGCGCTGAATTAACGCAAATGTGGCGTTGGTTTTTTTTCTATTTGAAATAACTGAAATAGGAAATAATTTCCACACAGGATGTTACACAAAAATTACTCATTCATTTATTTTTGTTCGCGAATAGGGTTACCAACTCTACTTTCTAGGAAAAGAGTACAATTTTTGATAAGAAGGGTGGGGGTATACAATTTTTGGAAGATGCAGTTCGAATAGTATATACCGAAAGAAAAATTATAATTTTTTATAATTATCGACTCAATATCGATTGAAAGGCCGTCTATAGCATGTTGCAAACATTTGTGAAAAATATCTGCTGGACACCCAACACCAATTAATCTATTATTACAAAGTCTTTTGGACAATTCGACTATTATATTGATTTAATAAAACAGGAAATTAATAGACCCTTTTTATGAATTTGAAAAACAGTACTCCTAGACTCAATTGTGAAAAAGTAAGAGTACACAATTTTAAAAAGAGTACATGTACTCTTTTAAGAGTACGGTTGGTAACCCTATTCGCGAATCAACTATCTTCAAGGTATAAAATTCAGAAAATGTCTCCAAGGTTTGTAGGAATGTTGATTTAAAGTCGTAGGAAGTAAAGTCAATTAATTTTGTAGCTTTGCCAAAAAGAATTAAAAGAATTGAGGACTAATTGGTTTATAATTAACTATAACCCATTTTTGGAAAAGTAATATCCTCCAAGGTTTATTTTTGCTTAGAACCCAAAGGTAGCTGAGTAAAGTCGTAATTTTTAAATTCTTATTCGGAATCAGCTATTTTGAGAAATTACCTCCAAGGTTTTTAGAGCTGTTGACACGCATTCAAAACTACTAATTACCTGGGTTTTTAGCTGTGTGCTATAAAATTGCCAAAAACATATTAAATGTAAATGATTTCAATCTTAATGGTGAACTTGTAATTCATGATCTAGAGATTCACCTTTCAGCTCATTATTTAGAGGACATCTGAATTTCCACACAATGCTTTTTGGTCATGCTGTAGAATTCCGTTTAGCAAAACAAGTTATTTCAATTTTAAACAAAGATTATTGTTAGCAACACTATGCTAATTGGTATCGCTTTCTCTCGAGAGAGCGTAAACGCTTATAAACTTTGAAATTACTAACATGTGTTAATGTTTAAGTTTAAAATAATTTTCTTTGTCGCCGCGCGCTGAAAAAATACTCTAAAAAACGATTTCAGCAATTTTAATCATAATATTTTTTCGCTTGTTTGTGTATTGCATAGGAAATGCGGTGGCACATTTTGCGGATGAGTGTGTTTATTAATTACTATAATGATAGTTTTAATAAATTCATTAATTATGTGACAATGATTGATTTCGCATAATTCATATTAAAATATAATTATCTATCTATGTGTAGATATACAGTGAAATGATTGCGGTGATTAAACAATATTTATATCATATATACGGTATGAATCGATAAATAAGAAATTGAATAGCATTTTCGGCGGTGGGCAGGGGGGGATGAGGGACGAAATCTTTGTCAGACACGAGCAGCTATTATATTTAGTAATATGCGAGCAGTATGTAGTAAAACTTAACTGCTTGCATTATCGATGTCGTCTATCTTAGCAGCGCAAATGCCTAAAACATGGAAGCCAAGACCCGCACATATCTCATAGTCTAATTTCCGGTAGGTCGCTGACTAATAACGGGTCTTTTACATAACTTCGAGCGCGCGCCTGCCATCGTCCAACATATTCCATCTTCTCTGCGATGCGGCAAAGTTCTTTCTATGCAATAATAATTTTTTCGTCAGTGGCATGCGCTCGCAAACAATATATTCTATTCGACATGATGATGATGATGAAAATTGATAATATAATAAAAAATTCCCTTTTTTTCTCTGCGCCGCATCCAAAAAGGACATGAAATTAAACTTGTACATTAAATATTTCACTCGGCAGCTCGAATTAAAACTTTGCTTTGCTGATAAATAATTCGGCAACAACTTATTTTGCACTTTTAGTAAATTACCGTATACATATACGTATAAACGCATTACCGCTCGCCTAATTAAAACCAATTCGTTGCGTTTGTATAAAGCGTTTCACTCGTTGTAATTTTTTTTTTCGCCCGCTCCACTTCTTATATTATAATTCGTGACAGTAATGAGAATACTCCATCAGCATACCGAATTACGCAGGTGTAATATGTGTCTAAATGTTGCCGTTGAAACCTCCCCCCATCCCCCACACACACCGTGGAAAGCGTTTTCATTGCGAAGGACAAACGTGCATTCGTGTGCGCGCGCCCGCTACTGAATCTTAATTAAATATTTTCCGCGAGAAGATATCTCCAAGTGTCACCTAAGTATTTCTGATAGCGCGCCGCATCAACTCCACACCATCACCGCCGCGCGCGCGAGATATTTGTTTTTTTTTTTCTTTTTTTACTCTACTTTATTATCATTCGAATATAATTAAGGCGGATGCACACACACACACATTTCGATCGATTGTGCGAGGTTTCGAATGGCTTTGCATAATCTGTTTAGCGTTGTATTACTCAATCCGCGCGCTATCAGCAGCATGCGCCTATCCGCACAGCTACTTTTGTAAAAGTAATGTAATAGAACACACAAGACTGATTTCTAATTATTTATTAAATGTCTCGACGACGTCGATATATTAATGTCGGATAAAAATGTTACATTGATTCGCAATTAGATAACATCCTGTTGCGCATTATTTATTAATATACAAAAAATTGAATTTTGACGTTAAAATTGCATATTTCTATCAAGAAGTAAATCGACTTGATTACTGTTTCCGCAAAAACCTGATTTCTCGCAATAAAATCAGCTATAACTTTTTATTTATGAAAGATACGAACTTGCAGTTCACGCCATTCATTTTAGAATGCAAAAATACCTCTTTGTGGAAAGTTTGAGCAAAATCTATTTTTTGTCAAAAATCGCAAAAATCGTAAGGCTAACCCCTTACAGTCTTATTATGGCATCTCGTAGTGATACCGAATAATAGTAATAATGCCAATTTACAGCTTTCTATGACGATTAAAAGTGGTCTAAATAGACGATTTTATGTAAAGCATAATTTCCCGGCGCTTCCACCAAAATTCATATAAGAAAAACGCATATCTTGGTTTTTAAGCAAGATACGCATCTGGGATTTACGCCATTTGTTTTAGAATGCAAAAATACCCCATAGTACAAAGTTGGAGCAAAATCCATTTTTCGCTCAAAAATTTTTTTTTAGATTTTTACAAATCTAACTATGGCGTCTTGTAGTGCTACCTGATAATAGTAACCAAGCCGATTTACAGCTTATTAAATATAAAAAAGCGACAAAAAACGCAAAACATTGAAAAAGTCTGAAACTTTTCAGACCAGCACCAAGGATAACTTATTTAGTTTTTGTTATTCGATAGGGGAAAGCTGATTTTAGAAAAAAAACGTTCCTTAATTTGAAGTTGATTATATTAAGTTTCCTTTTACCAGTTTTTGTTCGAAAATTTTTTATGTATTATGGAAATCATGCAAAATTGAGTAAACATCGCTCAATTTACACCATTTGATAAGTTCCTGAAAAAGTCAAGTACATACATAGAGGTGTCTATAATTTTCATAATGAATAAAATTTTTAATAAAGCTTTATATTGAAAAAAAAAGAATTTAATATTTGAATGTAAATTTGATGTTGTTGCAATTACCGAATTAAAACAAACAAAGTAGGAATAATTTTATACCTCTGACCTGTTGTGTGTGTGTGTGTTTTCCGAGTTGAGCAAAACTTTTCATACTACGTACCTATTACCTATATATACAGAGATGCACATTCACATTTGAATTAAATTTATTGTGCTGAAAATTCGTCCAATTTAAAAATAATACCACCTAGCTGGTAGGATAGATTTAAATAGAAATACAATCGATTTATTCTCTCTATTTCATTCCACACACACACACGAACACATTCTTTGTGATGATTAAAATAATGTTAATTATATTAAATTTTTGAAATTCATACATGCATCAATGTTTTCAGCGCGCGTGCGCATATAATCGAAACAGAAAAAAAATGTATGACTATTAATTTTTGAGAAATGCGCATTTAATTAGCTTTTGTGCGCGCGCGAACATATTTCATTTCACAGAATTGTTAATGATGATTAAATTTTCGGAATGCATTGAATCATAGTAATAATAATATTAATAATAACAATAATTGTATTTGTAATATAAAGCGACTTATATTTTCAGGAGCAGTGCGGTATCGATTAATAAACTAAATAGATAGATTGTAATGCGATGCGCGTTCATGTATAGATGTAGTAATATATGAATTCTTCTCTTCGTATTATTAGAAATTTTCTTGTGTGTGTTGTGGTACATTTTTCATGCGAAGAAAATGATATAGATAGTATATATATATATATATATGTATACATATAAGAAGAGGAGGAGGAGGAGAACGACCGTATGATGATATCGGCGACGTTTCATCATCATCCACATGCGAACCAACTTGTGTGTGTGTGGAGCATAAAAGAATCCGGGAGCCTACAATAAGTCGTTAGTCATCAGATGAAATTTACTGGAAGGAAATGTATCTAATCGAGTTTTGCAGTTGAAATTTTTATATGTTGTTGTTGTCGTCATCGTCAATGTCGCCCCGTCTCTCTCTCTCAATGTGTGTGTGTGTGTGGCGGTTTTTTTATTTTTGTGAAAGGTATTCGGCTAAGAATTCTCCCCCAGAGAGCCCTCAATTTCGACCAAAGAACACAGCGGAATGCAAGCAACAACAACAACAACAACATATCGAATACATCTTTGCGATGTCGGTGTGTGTGTGTTCTCTATTTTTAACCGCACGTCCACGACGACCAATTTGCTTTACCAGCAAGAATCGCCGCCGCCGCACAATCGAGAAAACGATCGCTGAAGTAGACAGCCGACGACGACGAATAAAATGTATAAAAAATAAAAAAAGATAAATAAAATTCGCAACTTGATTATTATTATTGTTATTGCCAAAGTTGTAATTGTTGTTTGGCTGTTGATTTTAGGACAAATAATTAGTTTGGCAACGGCGCTTAACGCTCAAATTTCATGCGAAAATATGATTAAATCCATTTTATCGACGTCGCACATTCGCCGAATTCCCACAACCTCAAAATTTTATCTATACTAGTGAACTTTCTCGTTTTCGGCAGCGAGGACGACGACGGCGCAACGGGGAAAATCTAATGTGATAGAATGTCACATACAAAATGTGTAATGGGCTTTGTAATGAAGGTGAAGGTAAATCGTTTGCGGAATATGTTATTGCATATACACAACAATCGGTTGCCAGCTGCCGTTGCATGGAAATGGCAGATACATAGCAGAGACGTACTCAGCGCAATTTCACTAAATAACAAAAAAATTGACTATAATATCTATATATTTCAGTAACAGATTTTACTTAATCGCTTAAATTAAATTCCCTCGTTTAACGACGAATTGGTCGTAGAGTTAATATAATTACTTCACTTCACTATCAAATATCTAGTTAATTATTCACTAATTTTTTCATCTAGGTATAAATTTTAATTTTTTACCCCCGTTTAACGACAAATTGATCGTAAAGTGAATATAATTAATAAACTAGTAGTATGTAATTAAATTTCCTTATCCGTTTAACGACGATTTGGTGGCCGTAAAGTGAGTACGATTACTTCACTTCACACAACAAACAATCTCTGCAAAGAATAAACTTATTTTACAACTACGTTTTGCTGCATCGAAGAATTTATAGTGAGCGTTCACACATAAAATACACCGTCGCGCATTCTCGATACAAATCAATTCCATAATCATCTCCTGAGCCTTGCCGTAGACGTAATTTATATAAAACTTTAATGATATAGTGTACTCGTAGTGTAGTGTATGCCTTGCCTTACCTACGACTACAATAAACAATAATTAGCATTAGATGCGGCCGACATGAAAATTGGCAAAATCGATGCGTCATGCAACAACAACAACAAGGTGTATCGGAATGTTGTTGTTGCGTTGCTTTGCGTGAAAATGCGCGGAGGAGGCGGCTGCGGGCGGCAATGGCACACAGGCCCATAGAGTATGGATTTATAAAACATGTTATATTACTATGTGCTGTTGTATATTTGATTAAAGGATGAGCAATCAGTCGTCCCGGAAATAATTTTCAGTTTGTTGCTGTAGGGAATTGAAAATAGGGAGGTGCATGATAGAATGTGCAATATTACGCAGCACACATAGGTATAAAATATGATGTAAATTTTCGGTACAACATACCCTCCTCCCTCTCTCACGCTCGCTATTCTCTCTCTATATGAACTTGATTACCTTATCAATCCCACGAGGCCGGACTAGAACAACCAAAACTAATATTTCAATCTTTAATTATGCGACAAGTTGACGCCGCACTTAATCTAATTAATGCATTCCACGAATTAAAATTAAAGTTACTACTAAATTTATACAACTAAATATTTATTAGTATTTATTACATCTAATACAGGATGTTCAATACGATTGGTACATATATGTAAAAATCTGAAAAGTGCGGATAGCATAATATGTACGCATATATAGTTGATAATTTAGTTTAAAATTATGAAACGCCTAATCTAATAACGACTTATTCCGGGACCCACATTATATGTTTTTGGGGTACGCAAATTCGATTAAAAAAGTTACCCACTGTTGATTTTACTTGTCAATTACGAAATAAAATAAATAATATTAAAATTACATAATTCGATTGTTGCGCAATATTGTTAGGCCAGCCATTTATTTATTGTTATTGCTCTTGGTATACAACAACAAAAAAAGTTTTACCCCTTTGTGTTACTCATTCGCGCGAAAACAATATTATGTCTAATTAAAAGTTATATCTCAAATAAAAGTCTTTTTAGTTGATTATAAAATTACTATAAACCAGTAAAATTTGTATACGTATAAAAGTAAGCTTTTCCGCACTAGCACAATAATAAGTAGTTTTTATATCTAATGCGTAAAGTGTTTTAATTATAATTTGTATAAAAGTTTATTTATTGTTTTTCTAGTAAGAATTTTATATCACTTTTTATACATCTCAAAATTAAAAATCATTTCAGTGTATAAAGTAAGCGTTTTCCGCACTAGTGATACAATAATAAATAAAGTAAGAATTTTATAATCTCTAAAGTAGCAATATATTTTTTTAACTACTTGTTTCATTATCATCCAACTCACAAAATCTTTGTAGCTACTCATAAATCGCTCGGTGAATTTTTAAATTCGTATACGAACAATAAAGAAATAGTCGCACAACAAAACGCATAAAATATATTACGTGTCTTTTAGTAGTAACTGTTGTACAATTTTAAATTGGTCGTGCACGTGTTGATAATAGGTGTGTAAACACGTAAAAGATTAATATCAAAAGTAATAATAGCGCAAAGAATTGTATATATACATGTCACAAATGGATTTGAAGCGTTTCACCATTCCTCCTCCATTTTCCACCCGGCGAGTTTTTTTTTCCTGCTTGTTGTTGTTGTTGTTGTTGTTTTGTTGGTGTGTCGAGTTGTTTTCAGGCCACGCTACAAATTATTAATAAAATCATACCGCCCGCCACGCTACAAATTAGTGCAACACAAAATTGACATCTCCTTGGGGGATTCGAAGTCACACCTTTGCGCGCTGCTCGCCGCTGAAAAAAAAACCCACACACACAATTCGATTGTTCGTGTGCAAAAGTCAAATTAAAAAAGTTGACGGTTGGTGGTGGTAGTGGTGGTGTTGCAGTGGTTTCATTAAGAAAATACACAAATATACAAAGTGACGAGTGAAGGTGCGTATAAATTCTATATTTTGTAGAATTGGAGGAGGAAGGATGTTTTGCCTGCCTGCATGCCGGTGACATCATTCGTCTCGCATCGGTACGGCAACACCTCGTCGACGCGATTATTGTAACAAATGTGCTTGCATTTTATATTTTATACTGTCGCGGGCTAAAAGCCTTATAATATAACACACAAAAACTGTATATATATATGTATGTGTATATGTATGGAAGTCACTCCATAATCATATAAACTTTTTCCACGACTTTCTCTTCTGCTTCTTCGTCTTCGTCTTCGTCTTCTCATAGGGTTGTTTTTTTCCGCGCAAAAAATATATGATGTGTGTATATCAAACACGCATTAGTTTCAAATATGAAATATACGATGGCAACAAATCTGTTCATCAAATTTATCAAACAAACGCACAACAACAAACTTTCCTCCTCATGATAATTTATATTTTTTTACATTGATATACAATAGGATAATGTTAAGGAATACAACCCAAAAATAAGTAATTATTTTGTTATAGCTAATGATTGCTGGTTTGTTTTTGTTACTTGGTGCAAAAATAAAATTTGCCACTATTTTTAGTCGTTGAGCGATGCAATTTTTTTGTTGCATGACATTTTTTAGTCGTAGAAAATACTACTTGTTATTTGCTGTAATTTCAGTAGATTTAGTTGATTATTGTTGTTAGTTCTTGAACAGGTTAAGGCAAAGATAAAATTTCCTGCGCTTTTTAGCCTGTGACTTTTTGGTCGTTGGGCGTTGTGAAATTTTTCTTCGTAGAATGTTTTAGTTATACATATATCAAACACTCATTAGTAACATAAATATGAAATATCTTGTCATCAATTTTCTTCTTCTCGTCATGGTAATTTATATTTTTTTGATATTGCTTCTGCTTTGGAATTAATAGACAATGTCAAGAAAATACGCAATAATATTAATTACATTTATCAGATAAATTAGTTTCTGAAAGATTGATGATGTGGAAAAATATCTAGGTAGGTATATTAATACATATATATTTTTTGTTTTGATAAATCGCATGAATATTTGAAAAATCATAAAATGAAATTATGTTAATTATCTACCTAATTTACGAATGATAAATAATAAATAAATTTAATTGTATTATAGATTAATATTCAATTATATCTATATATGTATATACATTTGGAATATTGAAACTTAATAACGAAAATGTAATACCGATTTTCAATTATCAAAATTAATTCATTTATTTTGAAACTGTAATCTATGCTAATGTTATTTTTTAATAAACTAATTATAAAATTTTCTTGTTTATGTTTAATTTATTAAACTTAATTGAAATATAAATGCACTAATCGAGTTATAAAATTTCCAAAATGATATATTGACATAAAATGAGTAGAAAATTAACTTTAAATCATCAATCAGTAAGTGGTGGTGGTGTTGGTGTGGAGGTGGTGGTGGTGGAGTCGACAAAATTAACTGCCGGCAAAACTAAAAACTTAGTTTTCGCCAAGTTGAGGCAGAAAAGTAGTCAATAACAAATCCACTAACTGATTTTTTTCTCTTTTTTGCAGTTGCTTGAATAAAAATGACAATTTTAATCCATTAATGCAATTACAATAAAGTTTTGTTATGTAGTTGAATTTTCAATTTTTAAAATCAATATAAACATACTCAATTCTTATCCGATTCTAATTTGGGGTTGAGGTTTGCACATATTTTTCCAGAAACTTGTCACGTAAGTCGAACTTTGAGTGCACAGTCTCAAATTAGTATAAAGTTTCCCACCTTTGTATTTTATTAAGTAGTTAATTAAGTTATTAAGTTGGAAAGAGAGGTAGTCGTTAGTACCAAGTTTTATTTTTTACATTTAATATGTATGTATATACTCAATGTTTCCGCCTTTGCTTTTACATTTTTATAAAGTTTTCCACTTTTGTATTTTATTAAGTGGCTAATTTAGTTATTTAGCAGTTAAAAGGTAGTCGTTAAGTAGGTTAATTCACTTTTACATTTTTACAAAATTTCAGCAACTATTTGGTCACATAAGGCAAAAGGAAGTTTTATATGCTCAATTGGCATTGCTTCATTTTTACATTCAGTCGTAAGTCAAAGAGAAATTCGTTTTACGTGATCCTAATAACATAAACATATGCTCAATTTATTCTGTATCATTTTACATTAAGTCGTAAGTCGAAAAAGTATTTTCGAATTTAAAATATTTGCAACATCTAATTTGCGCTCTTTTTATGTAAATCTAATTTCTTCTTATAGTGATGCATTTGTTTTAAATTGTATGCTGGTGGTGTGTGCAAGAAGAAGCCGCTTAAAAATCAATTTGCGCTAAATGCGAAACTCCGCCGTTCGTTCGAGGCGACGACGACGTAAAATAGTATTTGTTTTTAAAATCGCATGTGTCACATATATCCTTAAGATTATAAATCATTCTATCAGATTTCGTCCCGATCATTTGTCTAACGCGTGGGTAAACCCGATATCCTTAAAGAACGATGATGCATCTGAATCTTGATATCAACCACCCGCACACCCTCCTCCAGTGCCGTTTCTCGCGCGCGCGATTTTTTTCCCCAACATACAGCCGAACACTTTCTCACTTCCTTCGCCTTTTTCGCGCGCGCTCTCGCTCTCAATTTTTTCTCTTCATCCGCTCTCGTCCGCCCTCCCGCACCCTGCTCTTTCTCGCCCGTCCGTTCCATCGCTACGCGCGCTCGTTTTTGGTTTGTGCTGCAAATAATAGAGACAGCTCTCTTAAACGCTTTGTCTTTCAACACGAAAACCTTTCTTCCTATGTACCGGATTTGAGCGTTCAATCTGCCGCTGCCACTGCCGCCGCTGCCACCGCCGCTCGGATTGTCGATATTCGAATACCATTGCGGCCCATCCCTTGATACATACATTATCTAGACGCCGACACGACTCTCATTTCAAACCTGACAAGTTCATAGAGCGCACATCCCTTTAGTTTTTCTCTATACGTATATATATATACATTTTACTCCTCCTTAAGAAAACTATTTTCACATGCAATTTTTTTCACATNTCATTTCAAACCTGACAAGTTCATAGAGCGCACATCCCTTTAGTTTTTCTCTATACGTATATATATATACATTTTACTCCTCCTTAAGAAAACTATTTTCACATGCAATTTTTTTCACATGCAATTTTTTTCACATTGCAGCAAATTGCAAGTGAATTCGATTTCTAAACAAAGCGATTTATTATTGTTCTGTTCGACAAGCAATCGATTTGTGTTGTTGGTTGTTGGTTGTTGATTTATTCGATTCTAATTTAAGCACTCGGATGTTGGGAGTAATAATAATGATCGCCCGACGACGAATCTTTGACTTTACGAGCCAGTACGTAAAAATACTAAAAGAAAAAACTAAGTGACTTGTTGAATGCGCCGCGTCTCGCATAAATTACCGATCGGCAACAATAATGCGCGTATTATTTTGTCGTTTATAGATTTGTCATGAATTATTAAAATGTCGCATTTTGTCGGACGTTTTTTTAGGCGTGCATTTTTAACCACTCATCTTTTTTGCTTCTGAATCTTTTTTATGATGAAATTCAGTGAATAAACAGTAAAAAATAGTGAAATTCACTAAAATTAATCAAAAAATGATGTAAAACAGTAAATGTCAGTGAATAAACAGAAAAATTCAGTAAAATTCATCGAAAAATGATGAAAAACACTGAAGTTCACTAAAATTCATCGAAAGTTGATACAAAAACAGTAAATTTTTTTGTATAAACAGTAAAAAACAGCGAAATTCACTAAAATTCGACGTCTATTTGCTGTTTTCCGTTATTTAACGATTTTTAATCGCACGATGTTTTAATTGTGCGATTTTACGCCTTTTTATCCGTTGATTTTTTGTTTTGGCAATGGGATGAAAAGAAAGCGTTGTAATTAATTATCGACGCGCTACAATATTTCACTTTTTCCGCGCGCACCCAAAAAGTATAAACAGTTTATGAGCAGCTATTAAGAGGAACGGTTTCATGATATTATATAAATAAGTTAGTGAAAATGAAACCGAGCACAAACAAAAGCTATAAAATTTAATGCCAACTTTAATAATAAGCAACATCAAAAGGATTCCTCGCGCGCGCGAGAAAGCAGCAGAATGCGTCGCCGTCGCCGTCGTCGTCTTGTTGTTGTATGCGAAAGATGAAAAATCTCCATTGTTCTAATACCTGTTGATTATTTATTTAATGATTCGAATTAATTAAACGCTTTTCGGGGTGCGGCGACGCCTGAATGAAGGAAAATTTTAATTCGAGACCGGCTTTTATTCTATATGGAATAATTTTTTCCACAGTGTGTGTGTTTGTGTGTGTTTGTGTATGAGGAACGGCAGCATCAGGTGGCTGAGAATTAATGAGAAGTGTGCCTTTTTACGTTGCGCATGTGAATAAATTCGAAATTATACCGTCGGTTTTTTTTTTGTCGGCGGCTCTAGAACGACCCGCCGCAGAGGAGAAAAAAAGTCGAGCGCGAAAGAGAGAGGGAAGTGAATGCGGTTAGTGAAATGACGGTCTTATGTCCAAATGGTAAAATAAGTTGCGCGACGTCGTCTCTCTGTGATGCTCTTCTCTCGCAAAAATATCGTTGTTAAATTGGCGGAAGTGATCGTTCAAACTGGAATAAAGAGGAGTAGAGTAGCAGAGGCCTTTTTCAATTTTCATAATTTTCCAGCCGGTGGAACAATGCGATCGCGGGGAAACAATTTTTTTTTGAAACGTAAATCTAAATTTGACCGCTTTTCCTCACTATTTACCACTGTAACGCATATCTAATAATAATAAACAAATTTTTGATATATTTTTTGGCGATAACACATCAGATCACATAAAAATCTAGACCGACACTAATTTTTTAAAGTAAATTTAAGTTTAATCATATTTCCAACCATTATTCTCAATATTCCAAGCGCTTATACCCTTTTAATGGTTTATATTGCCAAAAATTGCTAATGTTTGAGTTTCTGATACAATTTTTGACACTAACACGTCAAATCACTAACAAAAACTACAATAGATTGAAACTATTTTTTTATGTAAATCTAAGTTTAATCGAATTTAAACCTATTATTCTCACTAAATTGCTTGTTCTTATCATTGAAATAGGTAATTTGCAAATTTTGGATATAATTTTTTAAATGAAAACCTAATTTTGAACCGCATATTTCCAGCCAATAATGTAAATGTGCTGTAACGCATACCTAATGCGCTTGATGCTCCTCACTCTCATACAATTTTGATGGTATTTTATCGCTGAAATATTTCGGTAATCTGCGAATTTTTGACGCTGGCAACACACCGCTCGCTACCACTACATCGCATTCACCGCCAGATTACGTACGAAATCTGGGGGATTCGCAATTCCCCGGCATTCAATTGAAAAAAAACATCGATGGCTAATAGGAAGAAGACGTTCGGTTTGGCTGGGTGGCGAAGGAGAAAGCAAGCGAGAGGGAAAAAAATCTACGCGATGGTAGAAGGAAGCGACAGGCGGCGGGAAGGGAAATGTTGAAAACAAAATGTGTTGCCGCGTTGCCGGTAAAATCTCCGCGCCGCGCTTTCACTCAGTGAGCTTATAAAATATGTATTATCACGGACAAAAATCTCTATGGCACTAAAATATTCAGCGCATCTTCTCCCTTAACGTGTGTGTGTGTGTGTGCATTCATAGCAACAATCCATGTCCACCGACAACATGCCGCTGCTGCTCTTTTCCATTATTATCAGATATTTGCACGATGCTTGAATAATCTCGCCTATTCAACATCTACACGTTTAATTCATTCGGTTAATTAAAATGTATATATACTTTTGCGCTGATTTTGTTTAAAGTTTAACGCAGCGTTAAATTAACTTAATTGGCAGCGCTTGTCATTATTGCATCATTGACGATAACAATTCAATAAAAACAACACACAATTTTGTTATCTAACACAATTTTTTGCTTGATAAATCAACAAAATGCGTATGGACTGCGAGTTAAATTAAAGCGAACAACATTTTTAGTTATGTGTTTATCACTAAACGATTTTTTTTAAATTTTAATGAACATTTTTTGATGTTCAACAAATATAAGAATAGAAAATACATTTTTATTTACTCGCATGCAGTAAGTCTTGCGTTGTGCGGTAACTTTTTTATGCGCTCATATGTAAAACAAATTATTGTATACCGAGGCGTAAATATTTTTTTGTACGCAGCGCGGATTAGTGCGCCACTCACTCGCATAAAACGTATTTAAATAGATTTAAATTTCCTATGATACACGCGTATCGTTTGTTGTGTATGATGATGCTAAATATAAACAATTCGGATAATGTAAAATTCAATTGTTGATTAAGCAATGTAAAGCAAATTGGAAAATAAAGCAAATATTGTTTGAAACATTTTGTTTTTTAAGGAGAGAAAGAGAAAGAAAACAATATTGGTAATTAATATTGTTTCTTTATATTGCAAAAAATACAATGTTCGAATTTAGAAAAAATAATAATAATTCAAATAATATAATTAATTAATTGAATTTTATAGAATAATGTATAATATAATACAAAAAATTCAACTCAGGAAATAAACTAAGTGTAATTTTCAAATAATTTCTAGAAAGCTAAAAAATAATTGTTTCTAAAATGATGAAATATACAATTTTTTAAAATGTATCTTTAAATCAATGAAATAAACGGAATCCTTTACAAATATGCATAATTAATATTTATATTTAAACGAAAAATTAAAAAATATGAAAAACAAACGCGCGCGCGCGCTTTTCGTCCTTTTTACTTCAAAAACATTTAACAAAACTTTCTACAAGTCATTAAATATTTCTCCGGCTGCTTGTCGTTCCTCTCAACGTAGATTAAATTAATTATCAACCTAATTGGATTTATTAAATAACTTAAATTGCAACAACCTCTTTTTTCTCTCCTTTCGCATCTCTTCCCTCCTTCATCTGCGTGTATATTTATTTGCTAATGCACGAATGTGATATAATCGTTCAAGCATTTTTAATTCATGAACATTTATCGCGTTAAGAAGAGGATGAGGTGAGATGAGAGTGCATACACTCGTTTTCATCTTATAGCGGACAAGGTTAGTTACATTTATTTGAATTTGGTTCACTATGAGTTAAACATAAAATGTACATCGATTAAAATTAGTCTGCTACTTTTTTTCTCTCCTAGCTTTATCTATGTATTTATATGTTTATTTGCTGCAAATGCAGCTTAGTTATAATAAGGTTAGTTGCATTTATCTGAGTTTGATTCACTATAAGTTGAACATGAGCGTACATCAATTAACATTAGAATGCTATTCCTTTCTGAATTTATTTGTTTATTTATTTATTTGTAAATGCACGAATGTGATATAATCGTAATCATTTTTAATTCATGCACATTTATCGCATTAGCTAGTCGTATAGTAGAAGGTGGTAGGAGGATGAGGCGGATATTGTTAAGAATGTGTATGCAGGTATGAATTATCCTGCAAAACGCTCGTGCGCTGAATTTAATACGTACATTTATCGCTAGAGTGCATACAATCCGCATTTCATTTCGCCCCCACGCTTTTTTCCACTCCTTCTTTACGTGTATGTGTGTGTGCACTAACGAAAAATACAGATATATAACTGAAAGAAGTAATAATAATAACAATTGTTGTTGCTTGTTTGTTGCGAAAGATAAATTTAGCAATTTGCGAGATTTTACCATGCTGCTAATTGAAACAGCTAGTTAACCAGCGGTTATAATACATTTCTCTGTAGTCTTAAGATAACAGACTGTTTGTGATGTGAATGTGCTTGGATGGTATAGCGCCACGACGCTACAGACTCACATTCTCAACGTAAATCGTATATATGAAACCCACTAGAAGAAAATGAGATATATAAAAGTCGAGCTAGATAAATTGTTAACGTTTTGTAAAGCGCTATACATGACATAAATTTGAAAAATTCTTCCGCAACAAATTTTATTTTTGTAATAGGACTTTCTTCTATTTCATTTTCCTTTTATTTTTTATATATAAGCAAGCAAGCGCGCGCTGGCGTTGCCGCATTTTTCCTCATCTGGTGGCGCGGTGCATGTATCAGGTACTACATACATACATACACACACAGTTTTTTTTTCATCATCATCATATGCTCCGGCCGCCGAAGAAAATTAGAATTTTTAATAAAAATTTCATCGTTATCAACATCAACAACGGCACAAAAAGAAGAAGCCGGCGCCGAGATCGTTACACCACAATATATACATCACATGTGTGTGGGTGTGTGTGTTTTTTTTCCTCTCGCTCACTCTATATTGGGAACAGGGGTTGGTGGAAGCGCTTTAAGTTTATATTTTGTTGACACGAGTGTGGCACACAAGATATAAGCATTTCAGATTTTTAAATTCTTTCACTTACTACAGTTATAATTTTAGTTTTTTTGCTTGGGTCACATATTATAGCTTAATGCCAACACAATTTTTTTATTTAAAAGAAAAAAAAAGATAAAATTACATAATACATATTTTCTACTTTATTAAAATGTTATTAGCGATATAGACATTTTAGATTTTTCAATTCTTTTACTAGTTTTATTTTTATTCTGCTTTTGTTTTTCATATTTTCTATGGATTTACTATTTGGCGGACACCTCTCCAAATTATTTAAAGAGTGCAAAGGGCTAAAATGTTGCTTGCGATATAAACATTTCAGATTGTTTAATTCTTCTACATACTAGTTTTACTCTATTTTTTTGCTCGCCCCGCACATATTCCAGCTTAAGGAGGGAATTTCAGCGGGCATACTTGATTTGTCAGCTTACTTTTTATGCCCTTTTCTTGTAAAATTGTTACAGTTTTTTAAAATTTAATAATATAAACTTGAAACTACTACATTCAACGTGTCTAATCATATGCATTTTAAATTGGAGGATGCTTTTACAATGCTGAAAATCGCTGATAAAAAAATAACACTTTACATGATGTTTTTGGATATTTT
>JARJDW010007943.1:0-13415 GCA_030264715.1 Adinopsis sp. GC000173 | reverse complement strand
TTTAAAAATCCATGTGATATACCTGAATTATAAAATATAGCATTCGGGGACATTAAATATAATATTATTATTATATAAACGAATAATAAGAGAAGAAAACAGTTAGTGTTCAATCAGTACAACACGTATTAGGAGTGTAATCAATTAACTATAATTGGAAAATTCTATCGTACTTAACAGCACCTATTTCATCGCTATATCGCAAAAAACATTCTCATAATTGTTGCCTACATTCGCTTGGTTTGTACGAAAAGTACTGTTAGATGTTGTTTATGAAGCGACTCTATGCGTAAAAATTTAGCCCACTTATTTTCGTAGCTCTGCTCGCCGTTTCACTGTGTCTTTCATGCAACTCGATTGCGATTCTCTTGCAATCCACAAACTGGCTACGTCTGTGTTGTGGAACAAAAGCTCTTTTGTGATGATTGTTCATCGCGGAACATTAAAGCTAACGTTAGCATAAAACCCTGCTGGACGTCCATGAACATGAACGATGCCTGCATCGATAAAAAGCGTGACGCGTGTGATGATGAGCGAACGTTTAAACGCAGGCCCGTCATTATTTGTAAAGTATCGAAAAAGAATATTTGAGCGAGCGAACAAAAACAAGTTTTATTATGATGCAGATGATGCACAAAGTCTATTGACCGATAGTCTTTTCACAATTTAATCATTAATCTTACTTTTCGTGCAAACCTCGTATACGAATGCAAATTATATGGGGGCTTGTTGTGTAAACAAAATTTTGTTTTCTTTTTAGTAATTAGATACGTTTCGTTCACACCTTGTATATATTTTACAACAAAATCATTGATATTTGTTTTCATCCAAAGAATGCGGATAACGAGCTTATCCTTACCCTTGTCCTGTTTAAAATTTATCCGAAAAAGGTGAATAGGTACTAATTTATTTACAACAATTAAATATACATTTACAATTTACGCATTATATATTTATAAAACAATATGCAGATAAAATTTGCGATGCAGAATTTTGCAAATAAAATAGATTAACGTACAGCAGCAGCAACAAACAACAAAACCAAAATTAATTATTTATTTACAATATGAACGAACACGTAGGTACCTAAGTATCTTTACAAAGTTTACGGTTCAACAACTCGCCGAAATTATTATGAGCCAGCCGAGCCAAGCCAAGCCCAGCCAGCCAGCACCTGGGTAATTATCGTATATTTCTTAATGAGGGTTTGGTTTGTTATACACAATTTGGAATAAATCAATATTAATTAATCTTGTTTGTCTTGTATATACAATAAATAATAATGCAATTAACCCCGCAAATATGCAATAATTTTATTTGGCGTTTCGCATTGTAAAACGTTTGGTTAAATGAAATGGGAAGAAAAACCGCGCGCGAGTCGTTCGTTCGTTATATTATATTTCTAAAGTGGTTGTTTCGTCGTCTTTGCGTGGAAGATTCCAATATTGTACTCTTGACCTATAAAGCGTGCGGTGGTGCGGTTGTTATGATATGAATATTTTACGGAAAACGAATGATGATGAGTACGACTTTCCTTTGAGATTATTTGATAATACGCAAACGGCTGGTTGCATTATGAAAAAAAAACATATATACAGGGTCGTTCATGTAACCTAGAGACAGGCGATAATTACTTTGAAACAGTGCATTTTTGGACAAAATGTTTCGTATAAAAGTTGGCTAAAATGAAGGGGGAAATTCAATTCAATTCGAAATATTTTTTCCTAAAATGCACTGTTTCAAAATTATTCGCCTGTCTCTAGTTAAATGGACCACCCTATATATATCTAGATGTGAATATAGAACATTTCATTTTTCCCAGAATGCAGATCGTCTTCTAATCGGAATTAACATGGAGAGCAACGCTTTCTGGCTGCAATATCTATTCACAATTATTAAGAAATCAAATTAGTTTTCTCTACCCAATATAAGCGGGACCCAATTTAAAAATTTAAAAATGTAAAATGTTTATCAATGGTTTGTTGCAATTTGTTCAATTATTAAAGAATCAATTCAGTTTTCCGTTGATTAAGATGGAATTGAAGGAAATATTTTAGTTGCTAGAATATCTACACATATTGATAAAAAATTGAAATGTTTTTGCAGAGCGCGCGGTGGTTTCTGGTTGCAAAACTTAAAGCAAGCAATTTGTTCAATTATTGAGAAATCAATTTAGTTTTCGGAACGCGCAAAGTTTAAGTTGGAAGAGAGAGCAGGGCGGGTGCGTCTCGTATTGGATTCCAACTGAAAACATTCCAACACACCGACGCTCCTTTACGAAAACGAACTGATCCCAATTGAAAAATAATGTGATTGCTTTATGAATATAAATAAACTGCGCTTTATATTATTTAAAAGATAATTGCTCGGTCATTGTTAATCTAAATCGATGAAGATAAAAAACAATGCGGGCACAAAAAGCAGGTAAATCTGATACGTTTAAAAAATGGTATAGTAGTAAACTTTTCAGATAAGATTCGTCGCTGGAAAATTGAACTTTGTAACTTGTTTTATGTGTAAACTTCTATATAATATATAAATGTTGGGTGTATTTATTAAGAAACTTGCGCTGGAAGGCGACGTATATACCTGTATTAAATTTGTTGTTCATGAACAGTTTTTTTTATGTAAAATTTTATTATTTTTAACGTCAATTAGTTGATAATTGCTAATGTGCAGGGTATATGCTGATTGCAAACATTAAAGAAGAGTATTTCTCAACAAACACCAGATTGATTGTAAATTGAGAATTGTTTTCTATATTAAATGAAACCAATATAAAAGCATTTAATACACATACTACTAAAATCAGTATTTGCCAATGAACAAGTGATGAAATTGTTGATTTGTGACGCTTATATTTAAACTTAACGGCTTCAATTGCTCGATAATTGGCAATAAACAGGATTTGTGCTAATTGCAAACATCAAAGAAGAATGTTTGTAAACATAGAAGCGAGATTGATTGTATATTTTTCAATAACGAGTCAATATTTTCTCAAATTGATGCAATAATTAATATCTACATTAAAAGCAAACAATGAAGGAATATTTAATGTATGTAGATATCAATAAAATCAGTAAAATGAAATACATTATACAAGTTTTTCATGAAATTGTTGATTTATTACATTAATGTTTAAAATTAAACATTGTATTCGATAGAGAATTGATAATATTGCAAACAGCAAAGAAGAATGTTTGTAAATATATAGCAAAATTGATTGTAGGTATATTTTTCAATAACGACTCAATATTTTCTTTAAATGATACAATAATTAATATCTACATTAAAAGCAAACAATGTAGGAGTATTTATAATGTAGAAAATGAAATATATTATAATATAATAATATTGTAAAGAGTTTTTTTTTTCATGAAATTGTTGATTTATTACGTCCATGTTCAAAATTAGAGACTTTACGCTAATTGCAAACATCAAAGAAGAGTGTTTGCAAACAAACAGCGCGCCATCGATTCTATATTTTTCAATAATAAGCAGGTGACACTTTCTCCGATAAGCATTGATAATTATCAATTATAATTAACAACAAACAATGTATTAAATGTACTATACCAAAATCAGTAAAAGTAAATTACATTTTATTTTATATACGCGTATGCTATTATACTATATTTCCATTGTGAATTGACGTAAAATGAAAACATCGCTATTGATTAGTTTAAAATTTATTATCGTAATAATATTGTAGAATGTCATTAATTTAAGTTAGTGTGACAGTCAATTATATCAAATTGTTTTATTAAAATGCTGTCAGTTTATTAATTGAATGTAATTTGATATCCGTATTCGATATCTATATATAATATTAGATATTAATAAATTAAAATCGTTAGAATTGAAATATGAATTATCAATGTTTGAAATTGGATATTATTCAATCTTCTTAATCAAATTGAATAATTCAATTAAATATCTTTTATTAAATTAGTTTAATTAACTAATAACTATTCTTGTGCATAATAATGATTTGCATTGCATGTAAATATCTGGAGAATTCAGTGCATGGCAATGTATTTTAAAGTTTATGCCTGAAATTAATTGTAGTTATATTAGTTTCTGTATAGTTTATTAATGCACATGTATTTATTCGCATTGTATCAAATCCATTACTGCAATATGTTTTGAATAACTATTAAAATAAGACAAATCAACTAGTATTTAATTAATTTTGGTGAAATTTTCTATATTCTTATCTTCAAATAACAACACGAGTATTGTTGTCTACTAACCATAACTTTTCCAGTTACATTTCAGAATGCGTTCATATAATTACAAAAAATATCCATAGTATTTCAGAATAATAAAATAGATTTCAAATATTATGCATTTTCTGAAATTCATATAGCTAATCTGAAATTGAATATAAAAAGTAGTTCAAATCTCTTATATTTAAAATGTAAATATCTCTGAAACCGTATTTTAGATTGTTATATTGTTTAAATAGCATATAAATAGAAGAGTTTAAAATGCAATGACATATTCATTATTTGTATCACATCTTCGAGTACTATTAAAAACGGCAAATAAAATTAAACTATTTTCAACTTGAAATCTCATTTTCTCACAATCTAATTATGATTCCGACTTAAATAAAACGATTTTGATTTGATAATAATAAAAACTAGGTCCTAATATACTTTGATATTATTAACATATTTTTTCTTAAATTTCCAACTCAATAAATATAGTTACAGTCTTCCAATGAGTATGAATTTATTTCATGTCCTAATGTTTGTGCTAAGTAATCATTTTCTCTACAGCAGATAAAAATTAGTTGTTGGGTTTTCTCAAAAATGGGATGCCAATTTAGTTCGTTTTTATTTGCCTTATTTCATAGCCTCTGAAGATGTGATTGATTAACTTAGTACGTCATTGCATTGTAAAACTCTTCTAGTTATAGGCTACTTAAAGAATAAAACAATTTATAATACGCTTTCAGAGATATAAGCATTTTAATTATAAGTGATTTGAACTATTTTTTATAGATACCCCGCCCTTAATGTTATAAAAAATAGAGTATCTATTTATTGTTGCATTTCTACTTATATGAATTCATTACAGACAAATAAATAGAAAATACATTAATAGTAAATAAATATACACAATGTTTAGTACACAGTAATATTACATTTTTATTTAGTAGATAAGTACTAATAAAACATGTAACTTTTAAGATTATATGACATTTTAGTGGTGATATAAAATCGTGTATACTACACATAAAAATTGTTAGACTAGAAAAGAATTTTTCTGTTTCCTCCACCAAGAATGTTCACATGTTTGCGTTTGTTGTATCCTATATAATACCTAGCTATTATTGTATATGTGAATTGAAAAATTTAAGCTATGTGTTGTAGCAGTATTGGTATGTATAGATATTTATCGTAAGATCGGCAACAAACAGCACAATGGTGAAATATATTATTATCAATTCCGCATGATTAACTGGGATTAAACGCTGCTGCTGGTGGTGGTGGTGGTATGTATTGAGAGAATGGAGTTGAATCTTACTCACTCACATAATTGTTTGAATTCACCGTTTGTACAGTATATAGAGTTGTTGTTGTTGTAAAACTTTTGTTGTTAAAATACAATAGCACGAAATTGTTTCTACATCAAAACTCTAAGTAAGTAATAAATTTAAATATACATAGATAGTTAAACTTTCATCTCATCATTATTTCTATATACATATAATTGAATGTAGCGGAAAATGGGGTAAAATCGTAAACGCCTTAAATTTATTAAAGTATTTTTAAGTTACACTATATTTGTGCACCACAAAACGAATGCAGAGCTGTCGAAGAAGAAACTGCCACTGTTTTGCAGTAAATTTTGCGTTTTAGTGCTTATTTTTGGCAAAGAACTTTGTTTCTAGTTTACGTTGCATAAATAAATGGCAAAAAGAGAATTTTAATAGAAAATGAATAAAAAAATGATTCAAGTTTCAAGAATGGGTTTCTCTAAACCTCATCAGGCAAACAATTTATTTTAATTTGCTAAAAAAAACATTGCATTGACTCAACTAAGTCATATATTGCTGTTTACAAACTTGCCCACCTATACAGTGACACAAGTCTTAAACTGAATGGAAATTCTTACTCTTATCAAGTCCAGCTTTTTTATTTGCATCATTTATCGTTTACAGTTTGAAGCTTAATTTGTATTATAGATTGTTAATTAATTTCATTCAACATAAACACTAATGCAGTATTGAATATTGCGATAAATGATTAAAAAGTGGAAATATGAATATATATTCTTTGAATGTGCATCGCATATTAATTATACATGCATGCAAACTTGTTGTGAATGTAATGCACATCATCATCACATTTGCATTGCGATATTTTTGAAACTCTATTGAAAATAATTATAAATAGGTACCTACAGGTCTTCTATACATAAAAGCAGGAAATTTAAATTCAACACAAAAATGTTTATACCAACATAATTTTCTAAAGCCACACTACTATATTAGAGTTGATATGTTGATAATTATGCGCAATATACTTATGGAATTTGCATTTCGATAACTTTCATATGCATAAATGCAAATAGCATTAAGTGATATATAATATGTATGTAGAAAGCTTTTTGAATTCTACAAGGAATACTTATACCTATATAATAAGTAATTCCTTGTTATTTTCATATTTTTGAATAAAAAATGAAGTAAACTTTTTGTTTCTCAGCCTCCCCTCCTCACATTTTTCATTCCTACAGTAGCTTTGTTTACTTAGTTTATTCCTATACCTACCATATTTTTCTTATTTAAGATTTAAAAGCATATGCATATAAATTTTCCTTTTCCACTTTCCTTTCATTCATTCTTTCATTTCTTTGCGACAAAATAATATATACGATGATGTTTCAGATGCCAACGTAACACGCAAGACAAATGATAGGTTAATTGAAATACCTATATAAAATGCAATGTAATAAAATATCATTGTTATATCGCAGCACACAAAATGGCATACTTTGTAATATTATATAAATATGATGATGTGATTTATATTATATATTCTATTGTATAATTTGATTTCTAAAAAAGTCTTTTCATCAAATGAATTTTACTTTAAAAAAGAATTAAATTTTGTGAAGCTTAAACCAGTGATTCTCAACCAGTAATAATCCCAAGAAATAAAAGATTTACCGTTCCGAATAATAAAAAGTTGAGAAACACTGACTTTTAAGACATGTTTTTATATCAATTGAAGTGTTACCAAAATTGTTATATTAGTTTTCTTGGAAATTACTTTATGTTAATAAATATGTTATATATTGACTTCCACATTAATTATCTTTATTTTCAGTTGCAGTTTATTCAATTTCAGTTTAAATTAACGATCTTTAAATAAAAATATATAATTCAATGTTGACGCGTTTATCAATTGCACTCTAAAAATTAGAACCAACAACAAAGAATACATCAATTTTTATAAGTAATAATTAATTAATTAATTAATACTGCTGCATGTGGAATATGTGCAACAACAGATTTTTAATTGCATCGCGCGCGTGTATAATTTTTAATTTCAAAATTCCTTGATCGATGAAAAAAAATATACGCGTTCGCGTATATTTTCATTCCGCACATTATATAAAGCAGCAGCAGCAGGTAAATTTACACACAAAAAATGTGCAAAGGCTTTAGTTTAATAATTGAAGCGAAAGCGGAATATTTTCATCATCATCACCCATCACCCCCTAGTCCCGCCCGTCGTCGCCTAACTACATCGCACATAAAAAATGAAGCGAGTTAAAAAGAGTTAAGCAAATGTTTGTACATCATTCATATTTAATTCATCAAACGCAACAAAAAAAAAGATCATCATGGCGAGTTGAATTGAAGAAAAAAACAAATACAATACACAATATGGACGAAAGATTTTGCTAATTTAGTTTTGTTGGGCGCTTCAAATGTTGTGTGCGATATTAAAGCGCGTACAAAAATGGTTTATTAGTCGTGCAAACAAAGTTGGTTTAAAATTTAATCAAAAAGATTGCACGCACGCACCATATCAAACATCGTTTCTAATTATTTTTAACACGCATAACGTACATACATTCTCATTTGGCGCTAAATAACATACTAGCTGCTTAATTGGTTTTTAGTTTCTTCAAACACGTAATAGTTATTTACGTCATAAGGCAGGTAAGTGCGCTTTTACAGTCGGTGAGTTCTTATTAGTCGTGCAAACAAATAAAAAGCTCAATCTTAAACTTTTATCATGAAAAGATTGATTGCACAACCTGTCCTATTAAAAAAAATCTGTCGTTTCTAATTATTTTTAACACGAATAACGTAGATACATTCTCATTTTGCGTTAAATAACATACTAGTTTTTAGGTTTTTCAAGCACCTAATAGTTATTTACGTCATAAGGCAGGTAAGTGCGGTTTTACAGTTGGCGAGTTCTTATTAGTCCTGCAAACAAATAAAGTTTGGTTTAAAAACAGCTCAATCTTAAAGTTTAATCATAAAAAGATTGCACAACCTGTCCTATTTAAAAAAAAACTGTCGTTTCTAATTATTTTTAACACGAATAACGGCGGTTCATTCTCATTTTGCGTTAAATAACATACGACTAGCCTAAGACGTGGATTAGCCTAATTAAATGTGCACGCGTTCATCGATTTTCGGCCGTTGATCGAACGAAAAAAAATCTAACCTGTAAGTGATGAAGGCAAAAACCAATCCAACTAATGATATACTGCTGCCGAGCACGATAAGAAGCGATAAGAGGCTTTCCTCCGATAAGACCGGCTCCAAGGCTGACCGCGTGAGGTTCGGGAAACCATGCCATCGTGTCGTATATAGCGTTTCCATGATGTTGATGCTGTTGACTCTACAAAATAAACCAAACCATATAACACTTTATTTAACACAGGTAAATAATGATTATTAATATTGATAGTAGTAAAATGGAACGAATTATTTTCATTGTATTAAATTATTTATTTAATAATGCATAATATAATTTTCAAACAATTTGATTTGAATGCAGCATTTAATTGAATCCGATTAATTTACTACACTACACAGCGAACAGACAATTATATTAATAGTTAATTGAAAAAGTACTATTTAAATGTGATTAACTTTTAGCATTCCATTTCAACTAATTTATATCTATTAAATATAATTTATTTACAATATAATGAAACTAACCAAATGCAGAACAATTTTATTACTGTATTTTAAATTGATCGGATTCTATTAGTTTGTATGTTTGCATACAATTTAGGTACTTTGTATTACTTTTACTACCTTCACTTACTGAATAAGTAAATTGACATTTATGTTTTGCATTTATACTACACATAAACATTATTATTACTTATTATTCTTTTAGCAAGTTTTATTAGACATATTTTTGAAATTGTTTGAAAACTTACAAGATTTGACGAAATCTGTACAAATATCGTTAAACATTTTACCGATTATTTGAAAGTAAGTGAAACAAAACTCCAGATTTAATAAAACTTTGCAAATGATCATGAAATAACAATTCTACCAGCATGTATAGAAACTACTATATAAACTTTTATAATGTTTATTCACATCTAGAGTAAATATCTATAAAAATAGTCATCGAGCAATGCAATAGTGGTATGTTTAATAGGAATGTTTAACTGCTAGCTAAATTTTTATTATTATGTTAACTTAAATTGAATGTCAAGTTTAATATTAGATAACGATTTTTAATTTTGCTAATTGATTACTCGATATCTATCTTATATAGTGTACTTGTAAAATTTTATACGACTTGATAATAAAATTATTTATCCTTAATAAAAAAGAAAGATGGTATACGCGCCTTTATAGATTTTATATCTATTCACGCTTTTACTACTTTTATTATTATTTATATTGATTAGCATATGCTGTTTTACGTTAAGAGCAGAAAACCAATAAAAATACGTGGCCGCATCTATTTTGATTCCAATTTAAATTGAATCGCATAAATGCTTGCTATCAATATTTGTTATTAGATCAATCTTAATTTATTAACCATTTTATTTCCATAATTTATTCAAATTTAATTAATATTTGTCATTGTATAGATTTGAATGTATTAGAATGAGCGCGCTAAACGAAATAATAAATAATAGACAAATAAAAAAAAGGGGGATAAGTAGAAAAATTGGTAGTGAATTGAAATTCTGCTCTTGTAAATTGAACACGTGTCTTTTGAGATACAGCAATTGAAAATACCGACAAAACGTTTTTTGTATTCCAAATGCTTTCGATCAGGTGTGTGTAAAGGAACGATATTCCACTTCTCTCCATTGAATTTATTATAACCATTCTCAGGCAAGAAGAGAGAGAGAAAAAACTCACTCGCAAACGAATATGTTCGACTTTTTTTCCTTGCTCGGTGCATCAGTAGTATTTCTATTTTGCTATTTTTAATTGCATTCCAAATAAAAATGATATAATAATTTAACAATAAATAACAATTTCTATTCTAATATCGGCATTAACTAATAATTTTTATATTTACTGATAGAAATAAAGGTAATTGATTTATTTCAAATAAAACTGATAAATAAATTTAATTAGTTTATAATTAAAATTGTTCATTCAAATAAATTGAATTCTTTATTGTCTGTATAATATTATTTGAAATTTTTTAATCAAATGTATTTATTTATATATTTAAATTATTTCATGTATTTATAATGAATTCGCTGAATTTGTAATTTAATGGAAAACAAATTTTTCAATAATTTTATGAATTGTTTCATGTACCTAATAGCGCCGTGTGTCACTTTGATGCCGTTCCATTACGTCAAGGCAAAACAGAATTTTGCCGTTGCCGTTGTCGCCGTCGCCTTTGTGTTTTGTGTGTGTGTGTGTTGTGTTAGATTTCCTCTCTTCTCTTCTCTTCTCTTGTAAACCAAGTAATGATATCAGTTCCAACAACGTAAACAAAAACCGATTGAAATTGCGCAATTCGAAATTTCTAATGAAAATTTAAATTGCTCTCTTTGTGTGGAAAAGTGATTGAATGATTTTCCACTGTGAAGGTATTAAAATGTTAATGCGCTTCATCGAGACAACAATATCATACTAGGTATTAACAATTTCCTTTCAATAAAATTACAAATTTATAATGCAATGTAAAATTTATTGTAAGCAAGCAAGAAATGCTGGATAAAAAAAAAAGAATAAACGGAACAAATTGGGAATAAGACAAATTCTGGAGAAAATCTAAAATTTGTTAATACTTTGTGCGAAAACTAGCTATTAATTTACTTCTATACTACGTAATTATCAGCAAATTACCAATGTAAAAGTTATTGTAATGCTAAATACAAAAAAAAGGTCCACTTCTACAATAAACGCAACAAGAAATGGGAATAAAGAAATGAAATAGTAGATATTTATAGAAAATATCATAAATAACATTTTAAATTTTTATAAATACGTCACATTCCATTTATTTGGGATTCAGTGAAGTAAAATTAGTTCGATATTTAGTTGAAGACGTTTTTGATATTGCAAATATTAAATTGGAATATTTTGGAGATTGAAGATGAGTTAAAAACAACAGATACTTATTATTTTTATTCCTGTTTTCATCGTGAAGTATAATTTGCATTAAACGAAGCAAAATCATTTAATATTAATATTAATAATATTAGGTATTTATGGAAATAATTCATTTTCCGCCTATTTCCGTATTTACCATGCCGTATAATTTCAATTCAAAGAAATGAATTTAATTACGTTCACTTGAAGATTATTATATTACAAATATTAGCATTGATTATATTTTATATTATTTTCAAATTCAAAAATATGTCATGATTTAATAAAAAATACAATTTGATAGACATATTAAAAGAACTGGTGTTCCATTGTGCTAAAAAATGCTTTACAGCAGCAAGTTTCACGCCAAGAAAGAAGAAACAATTCCGTTTGTCTGATATTTCCACATCGCTTATGAAAGCCATGGCATCACAATACTTTCTATATAGAGAGTATCATCATAGACAATTTTATCATTTTTACAATATCTGAAAGCAGTATCTTTTTAATTATCCAACTAGTTATTTCGAATCAATTGCGAGGATATTTTCTTTTGCGCGATTATCGAATGCTTAAACATAATTGGATGATTGTATAGCAAATATCTTCATCACAGAATAACAATATATAATAAAATATAATTTTATCTGTTTTAACAACACCTGGCAGTAAATTATCAGCTTCTTAATTAACTACTTACTGTATTTACACTCAATCAATAGATATTGCTTTATTATTTATTAGAAGCAAAAATAGGCAGAAATTATTATTTAAAAATAAAACTTGTTACACAGCAATTACCTTTCCATATCTGATGCTAATCTAACCGACCGTTCAGCAACCCTATGTTTTTATTTTGTACACGTTAAAATAATATTCAAATTAATATTTCCTTTGCGCGCTCTCTTTTTTTTTGCAGCAGGCATAATTGAAATTCATGTATTCATTTTAACAGAAAATTATCAAATATACGCTTCAAATCACTTAAAAACATACACAATTTTTTACGCCGCTGCTGAAAAACTACCCACAATGTTGATGATGATGTAAAACAGCTGCCATTGATCGATTCATTTAGTTATAAATATTAGTATATAATAGAAAAAAACAGGCGCAACAATGACATTAACTACGCTCAGCCAGTCTAGACAGACAATCGTATTAGCATTTTTTTTATTATAATAACAATGTAAATATTTTGTTTGATTGAATATTCAAATAGTTAGTGCCAACAATATGAATTTTGGTGGATGCGCCAGGATAGAAATCTAAAAATGTTAGTTTTTCTCTCTAAATCGCCTTTTTTGCTAGCAGAAAATATGCACCACTACTAAAAGGCATCCTTATTGTCGTTGTTTAAGACAAAGCTTAAATGCATACATTTATGGTTGATAAAATATGAAATATACTACATTTTAGTATTTTTTGCTACGAAAAAGAAGAAGCAAAAGAGAAAACATGCAATATATGATAACATGATCAAAGCTTTTGTAAAAAGGAATAATAATTTATATATAAAAAAGCATATTCTTTACAAAAATTGTTTCGTATTCGCTTCCATTAATTGAGCAAAATGTAAATAATAATACACTAAAACATGCCTTTTTAAAGCAAGAGTTTAATTAAAACAGACACACGCTGCAATTTTTTTAGTAAGAACGACACATGTTTCAAACATAGTGCATTCTTCATCATTTTAATGTTGATGATATAGCGCGCATTTTTTGTTGCAAGACAACGGGGAAAAAATCCTACATTTATTATTACTGTTAGTAATAGCAGTAGTAGTGTAAGAGTGCAATAAAAAACCTTTCATGTTTATGTGAAAAATTTTTAGTTGTTTTTA
>JARJDW010007942.1:0-15717 GCA_030264715.1 Adinopsis sp. GC000173 | reverse complement strand
TTTAAGAACAATATCCAATTATTCTTAGAGGTCCTTAATTTAATAATGAATAAATCTTAAATTAAATTCACTATTTTTATACTAATTTGAATAAAAATTAATATTCAAACAATGATGATAAAAAGACGTAATCTGATGTCACCTCCTCATTGAAATGCAATTGAAGAAAGTGGCCTGCTCGAGTGTATTAATTATATTTTTTAGCGAGCGATATTTTCAATCAATAAATTCGCGCGTCGATTGCTGGCTGCATAAAAAGCTGGATTTTTATTTTGTGGTTGTCAGCTTGATTAGAAAGTGCTTGATATAAAACCACTTTGTTAAGATAAATTGGCAGCGTCGTCGTCGTCGTACGATACTGTTTTTTGCACAGCACCAATATTGCGTTTTTTTCCTCCTCCTCCTCCTCCTCCCGCTTGCCTGTTTTTAATTAGACAACTATAAATTATTGCAAAATTATTATTAAAATCGATTTATTCTATGGACGTCGACGCGAAGGCAAAACTTTAACTCGTGCAATACAACACAAGCACTTTAGCTTAAAACAACCGACGACTTTACACTTTAAGTGCAAAGTAACGAATCTAATTATTCATATATAAACAAATCAATGCTGCAACGCAAACTTTTAACGACTTTCATGTCTCTCTTGTCTTTAATTATTAATTAAACTTTGCTTTTTTTCCTGCCTCTTCCTCCTGCTCCTCTTCCTGCCTGCCTCTCTTTTATATTCGCCATCGTCAGCTAATTTTCTTTTGCTAGATTACATCCCTCGTGCTACACAATCTTAATTTTTTGCGAATGTGTGTGTGTTTGCGTCCTATGTCTGTGTGAAAGTTTTTTTTTTCATTAGCAGACCGTTGCGCGCTTATTAATAAATATTCTTTGATGATGATGTTTAGACGAGTATTAATTATTCGAAATCGGGTCAATGTTACCAGTACATATCATGCTACAATATCTAGGAAGTTTCCGTTCATTTTATACAATTTATTATAATTATTTTTTTCTTGTTGTTGTTGTTGTTTGGTAACAAATTAATTAATACCACCTACCAGCTTAAATGTCATAATGATTTCCTATTATCGTTCATAATTTTTATTATTTATAGCGAAGCGTTAAAGTTTACTTGCCGAATTTAATTTTATCTCATCTATTTTTAAATATTTTCTATATAGTATAAAATGCGCCGCAAATTATCTCAGAACAATAATTTATATTATTATTTAAAGCATTAAAGTTTACTATAGCAGAATTTTAAATAATTTTTAGTGTAAATACGCAATAAATGCAAATCAGATTTCCGATTGCTTATAATTTTTGTTATTATTAAAGTTAAAGTTTATTTTATCTAAATGTCAGCAAGTTTTCCTATTGTTTATAGTTTCTATTTTTATTTATAGTAAAGCGTTCAAGTTTATTTGCAGAATTTCATATATTTTTAAGTATTTTTAGTGTAAATACGCAATAAATGCAAATCATGTTAGACAGATTTCCTATTAATTATCATTTTTATTATTAACTACAAGTACTACAGCGTTAAAATTTATTTGCTGAATTAAATTTAATTCAATTTAATCTATTTTTAAATATTTCTAGTGCAAATACCTTAAAATTTACAAAATTTAGTGTTATTTAACGTTTTCTTGCTGAATTAAATTAAATTTCATCTGATCTAACATAAATAGTGTCTTGAACGATTTTTTTTTATAATTTTTATTTTATCACTGTAATTTAATTTAATTTTATCTGTGCATTTTTACCTACGCCACTGTATTTATACCAAATATTTACTCAAAAACAGAAATGTAAATTCCGTGCCGTAATCGCGCTTTGATTCGATAGAGATGAAGACATGTAAGTTTTTTCACATGCATTTTTTATTATTTATACCAAAGCGTTAATGTTTAATTACTATTTTATTCAATTTAATTAAATTTTATCTCTTTTTCAATATTTCTGATCTAGATACGGAACAAATATTAGCAAAATTTAATGTAATTTCATGTATTTTTAACTACGCCACTGCATATATAGCAGAAATGTAAATTTGGTGCCGCAATCGCGCTTTGATTGGATGGAGGTGAAGACATTTAGATTTTTTTACATGTGTTATCTTTTGTTGTAACATCAACGATGATGTTTCTTTTTTTTATTTAATGTAACCAAACGATGAAATTATCATAAAACAACAAAACGATGTTTCTAATATAAATCAGCCATAAATTTTATTGATAGCTTTAACATTTTCACTAGATAATTGAGCACATTCTAATTCATTATGATTATTGTTGCGCGCCGCTGATATATGTGTGTGCAGCGAAATATTTACATTCGAATGATGATGATTGTTTGACGATGATAAGTGTAAAGGTGAAGACATTCTAATTCGCCATCACGCCACATTTGAAGATGCGATGCTGCTGCGCGCTGTTAATAAACTTGTTGGCGTTTATGTTAAAAAACTCAGTTTGCATCTGTAGAGAGAAAAAGAGGTGATCTTGTTGACCTTGCCGGCCGGTGCTATTGCTGCTACAATTTGACCATCACATAAATCGATACATAAAACGATCGCCATATGACAGGCGGCTCACTCGCTGCTATTGCTCGACGCCTTGAACTCCACTCCGCTTGCAACTCGAACGCCAAAAAAGCCTCCCTTTTATCAACCTCCTGTTGATGTCTTGGAAAATTGCTTAACCGTGCGTGTGCCGCTTTTCGCGCGCGCGAGCGCAAGAAAAAATGCGAACCAGAACACACGCTCTCGCTGAAATGATCTAGCTGGCTGCAAGCGAGGAGCAGCGCGCTTAATGAACCACTTAAATCTGTAACGGCTTGTTATTTCAACTAGTTTTACGTTTTTTTTTTTATATTATTTTTGTATTTCGTTTCTCGGGTAACACACAAGTCACAACTCAAACGAAAATGTCAATGTCGTCGCGTTGCGCTGCGGAATGATGATGCGAGATGGGATGAGCATCGCATCGTTGTGCGATGTTGTTCTGTTTCAACAACAACACAGCAATTGATTCACGCTGCGAATTTCTTTCTATTCATCATCAATCTTAACGGTTATTCATTGAAATTTTATATATATTGTCAATTTGCTAATTTAATAGGTATAATTTATTGTGTGCTGGCTTAAACACACAATTTTGCATTGTATGTGATCGTAAAAGAAATTCAATTTGAGTTTTTATCGGATAAGCGCGCAGTCGTTTGGGCGTCCGTCCCGGAACACACACCACCCCTATAATGCGCGGCGGTTTAAAAAAATATATGTAATTTTTGTCGCGTGACACAACCCCTAAACGGATTTAATTCAAATCAAAATGAGTAGATCGCTATAAATTAACATTTATTTGTGTTGCTTAATTTGCTTTAAACTGTTTTTTAGCATTAAATTTGTTATGAAATATAATTTTGACGATTTTTCTGCGATTTTCCATCAAAACATCTAAGGATTTTCAATATAATATAAGGTTTTTACTCAATCTTTAAGAAATACTAATGAGAAATTCAATGAAGAAAATATCGAAATACAAAATTTAAGGAAAAAATTTTATCCAACATAAATTAAATGCTTATGTTGTAACGCATAGATGTTAAAAATAATTTGGTACACCAAACATATTTCGTAAAATCTATTTTATTTGCCAGAAATCACCACAAACCAGAGAAACACTCAGTTTTTCTCAATATTTCAACAATATAATGATGAAACTCGATAGACAATTTGAAGGAAAATGAAAAATTGCTTGGAACGCTAAATATAATAGATTTCGTAAAATTTATTTTATACCAGATTTTTAATTCGCTAAAATTGAAACATATTTATAGATCAACAATCGCGCTATACCACTAGCATACCATGTTTGTGTTCATTCTGATGATTTAGCAATGATATAATTTGTTTACTATACATAAATGATCCGAAATGTTATATCCGAATCTAAAATAACAACGTGTGGCATTAAATAATTTGATTCTAATTTGCTAACCGACTTTCAAAATTATTTATTTAAAAGGGATTGCGAATTTAATCTAGACTATAATCATTTTAGTTAATTTACATAATCAATGCTACATTCTCATTAATAATCGAGCATTGTTAGTGTGACTGTACTTTTACAACAAAATTGCACAACAATTAAAATAATTGCAGCATTGATAGATAAATAATCGAATCGATGAAGATTTTAAATAAATATTTGATTAATTTAAGCAAATTATAGTATAATAAATCTTAATAATAATTTATTAGGTTTCCTAATTATACAATGTCATTTTTAAGGTTGCCAAATTAATAATAATAATTTCTAAATTAATTTATTGATTGTATAATTGAAAATGTTAAAGCAACTTAATAACAATTTATTATAATAGTTAATTAAATAATTTTTTCGTTTCGGTTATTTATTGCCGCGATGATAAATTTCAATTATTTACATAAAATTTTGGCGATTGAAGACAACGACGACGAAACGAAGAAGAAGAAATACGTCGAGTGAATGTATAATTTATTTACAACTACAACAACAACAACAACAACGTCGACGTTCGATTTCGTTCGGCAACAAATTGAATTTAACTCAATTTGTGTGTCGATTAATAAGAAAATTAGTTAAATAAATCTACGTGCGTTACTGTTGTCGTTGTATTGGTTTTTTTTTAGCAAATCCGCTTAGAATTTAATCTAAAGTAGATTACACTGATGTATTTGTGTGTGTGTGTGTGCTACTGTTTCAAATCGTTCTCGTTTTGTTTTTTTTAATGCGTAATGTGCACCAGCACCGTCGATGATGATGATAAAGCCTTGATACGCGCGGCGGCGTATCATCATTATAATTAGATTATCCATCCGCACATAATAAATTCATATTTTATTCGAACGTGTGACACCAGTGCCGGATTATGACATTGGTGGGTCCTAGATAAAATGCAACATTCGGGTCCTTTTAAGTACAGGGAGCTTTTTGCTGATTTTTTAGCTGAATTTTTTACGGTTTTCTGTGTCTTTGCAACTGTTTGCTTTAATTTACATCGTTTTTGTGTTTTTTGTTGCTTTTTTCTCACTGTTTTGTATTTTGTTACAAATTTTTATTGTTTGTCTAAAGCAAAAAACATCAAAAATTGCAAAAAATAGCAAAAACCATCAAAAAGACTCGTAAAATACAGCGAAAAAGCATGTAAAAAGCAGCGAGAAATCGGTAAAAGTTGTAAAATACAGCAAAATCCCTTTAAAAACACAGAAAAGTTATAAAAATATTGCAAAAGAATAGAGAGGCCCAGATTGAGGAGGGTTTCAAGACATTTCTCCAATTTGTCTATTGGTTAATCCGGACCTGTGTGACATGCCGACAACGACGCACTTTATTAACCAATATTGATGTCGTTGATTGTTGTGTGCGTGTGTATATGTGTGGTAATAAATAAGGAGGACATCTTCATCGCGCATATTTCCAAAAAATGCGTAGGCTTTCAATGTTTTTGATAGAATTACGATCGCAATAATGTCATAAATTGTCAATGCTCAAATTATTAATTAAGTATCTGATCATTTCTCAAACATTCAATTTTTTTGATGGATTTTTTGTTGCATGGAAATGTTGTTCTTGCAATTTTGGCGTGTGTAGTAATAAATAAGGATATCTTCATGATAATTCTAAAAAAACATGAGTAGACTTTCAATGTCCTATTAGAATTGCAGTCACAATAATGAATTTGATCAGATGCGACGCTTAATATTATAACAAATTTTTAGCGCCCTAATTATTAATTAAATATCTCAAACATTCAATTCAATCGTGACGAAAAACGTTACGTGTTGATGGAAAATATCGAAAATCAGAGAAGAAAAACGTTAAACAGATTATTAAGATTTAAACATGGGAAAACAAGAAAAACAGGGCAATCTAGTTACGAAAATGTTGTGTTGAAACAATGCGTCCATCGACAATTAGATGTGCAACAAAATACGTTCCTTAGTATTCAGTAATAATTAGACTATATTGTAACTAGGAAAATAGAAAGAAGAACGCTATTTTGTCGAATGTAGGACACTTTAAGAGATATTTTTAAATGCAGATCAAGTCATTCAAATGTCGACACAACTGAATTATTCTGTGGAAATCCTTCTCTCAATGATTAATAATAGACTATAGTAATTAGGAAGATAGAACAACGATATTTTGTCGAATTTGGGACGCTTTAACACCTTAGCATTAACAATAAATAGAAATCTACCTCTCGTAAGCGCAAAAATGCATTTTACACACTGACATCGATAAAGCACACACACACAACGGACGCCTCTGCTTTATTTGACATAGACGACAAGTAGTGAACAAGAACAAGTATATAATAATAAAAAAGCGAAACGCTCCTTAACGCCTTGACTTATGCGTTCATTATTAAAATATTTAACCTTGTTTAAATTATTGATTATTATGATATGTATATGTATGAAAATATGTGTGTGAAAAATGACTATCATATCTAAAATGTAATCAACTTAACCTACACATGTTTTCGGCTATTGTGCAGTTATGTAATTATAATTGGTTTAAGATTACTCAAAACGATAATATTTTAAATATAAATCATTGTGTGTGTGTGCGTTTGAGGTTAACTACTTTTAAAGATGATTGCATTATTTCTGTAGTAAAGTATCATCGCTATCGTAAATACATATTTTTTCTAGTAGTTGTTATTGTTAATTGAATTAATATTAATAACAACTTTTCGATTTGTTTATTTTATTAATGCCTAGCCATACATACAATAATTACACGCTACAAGATTGATCGATTGCAAATAGTTAAGGTTACTTACACTCTAATTAATTATTTTCCATTGAAATTCATCTTGTGTGTTGAGTAATTGCGTTTAATTGATTGCATAAATGGCTGGCTGGCTGGCTGGTTGTGTTGCGTTGCTTCTGCGCTTTTTTTCTCCGCCACCACCATCATCATCATCATCATCTATCGGCTGCGGCGCTCGTCTGGAACCTTCCCAGGAGTGTTTATCGAAAAGTAAAATGAAAACGAAAAAAACGCACGAAAGCCAAACGTTGCGGGTGTTTAAAAAAATATTTGCTACCGATACGAATTTATATTTATACATTTTCTCTCTCTCTCTCGCTAAATCGTATGGGAATAAATACTTTTTTCATTTATCAAATATTTACATGATATTTTTTGATAGTTTATACCTACCACTTTGCAGGAACAGAAAACTTGCAGACTTGCGTATAAGTGGACGACGACGAAATTGAATTACGATGTTTTAGCGAAAATATTTATCTATAATTTAGCATTACATTTGCAATAACATTCGATAAATTGATAATAATTTATTCCGCGCGCGCAGTAGCAACGCATATAAATACTAATAACAATCTACTATAAATTATTAACACATGTGTATAAATAAAATTAACATAAATTACACGGCAAGTTAATTATTGCTTAATGCACGTCAAAAATTATAAAAAGATAATTTAATCGTTATTGAAAAAGCGTTTTATTATCAATTTATTATAGGTACAATGTATGTAAGTAAAGTTTCGTGTTAGACAATTTTTCTAAAAAATTGATAATTTTATTTTATATTAATTGATAATTATTATTGATTAATTTATTATTATATAAAACATTTACCATTACGTAAGGTTTGCGTAATACTAAAAATGACGATGGAAAGTGTAAAACTAAAAGTTAAACTAAATGTCAATAATAATGAAAATGTTATTACCCCTGCTGCTTATAGCATTGCTCCAAAAGTATGATATTGCTTTAAAACAATGGGAAACTGAAAGAAAAGAGTAATTTTTGTTATTTTTAATCTTATCTTCTATCCAATTAATTTTTCTATTGAGAATACCAAAAATTACAACACATTTGACTAAATTCCTAATTAAATTGGTGAATCTAATCTTTGACTGAACTAAATAAAATTAGTGAACGAAAATGTTTCGATAACATATAAATATGAGTATTGATGTAAAAAGTCATGCTAAAATAATGAGAAGTCAAGTGCCAAACAAGCACGATGACACAGAGCAAAGAGTAATTTTTGCAATTTTCAATCTTATCTTCCATCCAATTAATCTTTCCATTGCGAATAGAGCAAAAATTACAAGACATCCGTTATTATTTGGCCCAATTCAAAGCAATCCATTTTGAAAGACAAATAATTTTTAGGAATTAATTAAATAAAATACAATTTTTTTGGGAATATACATTCTTTATTCAATAGATATAAGATAAATTATAATATATAAACAGTTTAATAATTAACAGGAAAGAACGTATAAATGTAACTGAAAAACAGTTTGCTTCAATTCAATGTTTCTTCGATAGAGAAAAGGGAAAGTGTTCCTTTCTTTCTTTTATTTTACATATGATATATATATGTAGTATTTTATATTACATATATAACAAAACAGAAGAAGAGCAAAAAGTTGCACATTAGTGAAATGATTTACTTACGCAAATTAAAATGCAATCCAATTACTTTACAAAAAAAAAAGAAATGCGCCCCTTTTCCCTGAATTACAAACATGTATAAAGCAACAAGTTTGTGTGCAACTTTTCCGTTTTTTCTTTCTTTTTGTTTCTTTCTCTCTTTCTCTCTCAATCTCTCTCATATATTTATATATATATATAATTCGCTTAATTTAAAATAAATAATTATTATATATAATATATATATAAAAAAACAGAAAAATTAACATAAAAATATCATAAGATTCATTCAATTTTTTTTATATTTTTAGATAAATATAAAACTATAAATTGGAAATTGTTCATTCATCTCATTATAGCAACATCATCATCATCATCATTCTTGTTTTCTTTTTTATTTTTTCTCATTTTTTCATACGTTGTTTTAATTTTTGTGTATACAAGATAGGCCTACGTATATATTCATTTATTTATTTTTTTTATTTATTTATATATTTATATAACATTACATTTTTATGTATTTGTTTATAAGCTACATTTATGCTTCATCTAAATCTCTAAAAGTATTTTCATTTTACTAATTAATATTGACTCTTTAGAGCGATTTCTGTGTGTTTGTGTGTTTCTGGTATAAACCACATACAATTTTATCTCTATGTATATATATATACCTCAAATATATATATATTATTATTTTATAAATAAAGCAAAATACGTCTGTACATATATGTTTTAACAGCCATGTTATTACGAAAACAAAAATCTCTATTCATGTGAACATTTTCGAAATTTTCTCTACACAATCCATTAATTAATTTCATCAATTCGAATTTACCTAAACACATACCGTCCTTTCATCTTTATCTACAATATATGATGAAAACGCAAATACCAAATTAATTAATAATTTTGGACACTGGTGTGTTGACTTTTATACTATGAAAGAGAACAAATAAATGCGTTTTTGTTCATGTGAATGTTTAGAAGACTTTTAATTTATAAAAATGTTGAATTTTGGTTACTAGTGTTGAAACAAAATGCTTTTTTGCCTATGTGAAAGAGTAGGACAAGTGTAATTTACTAAAAATATTTAATTAATTACGATTTAAGTATAATTTTGAACGCTAGTGTTGAAAACAATGCTTTTTTGCTCATGTGAATGATTTGGACATTTTTAATTTATTATTTTATCGTTTATCGTTAGGAATGGAACAAAAACCAATATTTTGGTTACGTGAAAACTCAATTATTGGATGAATTAATGATATAATTTTGGATTTTAGTGTTGACCGTGAATTGAATTGAAAATTAATTACGATTTAGATATAATTTTCGACACTAGTTTTAAAAACTATACTTTTTTGCACATGTGAATGATTTGGAAGTTTCTAATTTGCTAGCAATTTTGTTATTATTAATCAAAATTAACTGATTTGCTTATGTAAAAACACTAGTATTGACAGAAAAAAAGCAGCCCATGTGAATGATTAGGAAATATTTAATTTGCTAGCAACGATAATTAATTTTTATCGTTTGTCAGCTCCCCACCCTCTTCCAAAAAGAAAAAAGTCGGTATCTAAAAGATAAAATCAGAATTAATTGATTTGGTTGCGTAGAGGAAATTACTTTTATTGATCTAATACGAAACAAAAAAAAAGTAAAGGAACCAACCGAACGAACGAATACAAGAAGAGAACACAACTGATTTGAAGAATATGTGATTTTTTTTCTTTCTTTGCTCCACCAAAAAAGAACAAAACCATCACATGGTTGGTTATATTTGTAATAAGGTATATAAACAGCGCAAACGTTCAGACACCATAATATATGCATTTGATGCATTTTATTCGTCATTTATAATCATCTAAAAACTCTCATATTTTTTAAATGTTACTTCTTCATTTAATTCTACAAATATCACATCAAAATGCAAACCAGGGTGAAGCAATTAATTTTATTTCAACAATTCATTTTCTCAATATATTTTTTAATATAGTCGTGCAATTTGATATGATTATGATTTAAAAGTAATTAAATATACCCGGGTATCATCTAAATCAATGAAGAAAAACAATTATTAGTTATTGTGTCAGTGTGTACATATTATGTGTAGTGTTTTTCTTTTTTTAAATTTATTTTTAGTGTATATTCGTCTTTCCTTTAAATGTATATTTTTAGAAAATACATTTTTAAGAATACAAATGTATCAAATCATTATCATATTTTATTTCTTATTATTGGACAGGACAGCCGAAGACACATATATGATATGTGCAGGTTTTACATAATTGTGAATATTATTTATTATTATTTATTACATATACATGATTGTTTATTTTATATATAATATTTNTATTATTGGACAGGACAGCCGAAGACACATATATGATATGTGCAGGTTTTACATAATTGTGAATATTATTTATTATTATTTATTACATATACATGATTGTTTATTTTATATATAATATTTATATATAATATTTTATCCTCTCTCTCTCTCTCTCATCATCATCATCATTTTTTTGCATGTATATAAGCATTTTTACTTTTAAATATATCTACACAATAAATGTGTGTCTAATACAGGCCGACAAAACTACTTGCTACAAAATTCATCATCATCTCAAATATTTCATTATTACTATTATTATATAGGAGTTTTTTTTATGTTATTTTGTTTATTTTCGCATCATTGAATCGAAATGCAACAAAAATCGCACTTGGTTGGTGGTTTTGACGACATTATATATATATAATATATTGATATGTGAAGATGTGTGCTTAATTCTATAATTAATTAGTTGATTGGTTAGTAGTTAATTGTTTTTTATATCAAATAATTCCCATGTATTATACAATTTACAGTAGCGCATATAAATAGCTAAATACTAGAAAGTTTTTTTTTTGTTTAGTATTATTAAGTATATATTGTTTTATTTTTTCATATTTTATTTTATTTTATTTTATAAATAGTAAAATGTAGGCACTAATCTAATTTAGGCATTAGACAGGGTGGTATATTGTATAAGCTCTACCACTGATTAAGTTCGTTTTACTATTTAGGTCAATGGACCTGCCTCCTCCGAATTAATATTAATTGTCGAATATACATATTAATTGCTTATTTACTTATGTACTTAAGTATACCTAAGTATTTTATTTATATTATTATTCAATTTAATCGATTGTGTGATGATGATTTTTTGTGTGTTGTTTTGTTTGTTTCTTGTTGAGGCATACCCATTGATTAATGCATTAACATTATAGAGTCATTAAATGTTGCTCATATATTTACCAAGCCGACGATAAAAATCAATCGCGCGCGCTATCAAAATACCTACGTATCTGTTATTATCCTTGAATCGGTGCGCTTATGCAAGATAATTCAACTTAATACCGTTTTATTATTAATAATAATAATAATAATCATTTTGCAATACAATAATATTTTTGCTTGTTTTTTTTTGATAAACGAAAATGTCAATAAAAAATTTGTGTAAATTTATTTGTTGTGTTTGATAGCAGCATGCATTTTATAAATCAAAATTGATATTAAATACATGACAATACAGGTTGATAATAATATAAATAATTTTGCAATTTTTTGTGTAAATTCCTATGAAATTCTATTCTTTTTTATGGCATGTTGTGTTTGATAGCTAAATGATTTTTTTATATTGAAATTAATATTAAATATACAAAACATACAAGATAATCTTAATACTTTTTTGAGATTTTTGTATGTATTTTCGGAATTTCCTTCAAAGCAATTGAAGATTTTTAGGAAAATTGCTTTAAAAAATGAGAAAAACTTGTTTCTTCATGCAATAATGCTGAAATTTATTAAAAATTTGATAAAAAATGATCAATAAGATATTAACAAATAAATTCGTGTATAAATTTTGCTCCCCCCCGACGTAAATAAACACTCCCATCCAAATTTTAATGTTACTAAAAAGTATGCAGACTATATTTCCTTTATGATTCAAGTTAATATTGTTTTGCAATTTTTATTTATGCCAATAATAAATTTTGATATGAAACGCATATTCATAGCTATTATTATTTGTTTCATGGAATATTGTGTTTGATACACTTAAAAATAACCAAATGCACTGAAATGAAATATAGACAGGCGGTTTTGTCTGCCATATACAACCTACAACATTTCCATTTGTGTACATTGCGAGATGATAATAATGACTAATTTACATTACTCGCGCCAGATTTCATCAACGCATCAATCATTTATTCTATTACAAATAGTTGTTAAAGCAAACTGAAGCACCATCGAAGCTAATTTTCTCACTTCCTACTATAGTTTATATCTTAAATCATCACTATTAATTACCATGTCGTCTGTGTTTATTTAAATCCCAAAATAAAGGGATTCTAATCAAAAATATGTGTGTTAATTAAAGCGTGTTTACATAAATAAAAATCAAGTTTTTTGGTTGTGATATTAATTAATTAATCATTTTGTAATTATGTTGCGCAATATTTATAATCGTTTACAAGATTATATTAAACTAATTTTGCGGCAGCTAAATGAAGATATCAAGGGTTGTTGAGGTTAATTTTGCTAAGCGCAACCTTTAATAGAATGAATAATTAAATTTTGCGTATAAATAACGTGTATTTTTTCTTCACTGCTTTGTTTGTTTAAATTGATTGTAATTAATATTGTTAATTAATTAATTAATTGACATTATATTGCGTCGTCGTATACAACAGGATTGCGCATATATTCGGAAGCAACACTTTGCTTGACTCTACAATCAATGCACATGTTTATGATTAAATATATAAAAAGGAGTTTTATTATTGTGTCATTTTTTCCTATTCTTCTTCTTCGTCTATTTCGTCTTCCTCTTCTCTGATTGTAAAAAGAAGTTTTGTTTTCTTGTAAAAGCATCAACAAAGAAAAGCGCTTTTTTTCATTTTGTGTGTGAGCGACCAGCACAAAAAGCAGCTGCTGGCTTTTATGGTATCTCTTTAGAATTTCATCATTTATTGTATAAATTGACTAAGCAAAAAGTGGACAGAAATTTACTGATTTTATTTTACTCTTATATTCCTCATTTAATTATTACTCGCAGTTTTTTTTTTACTTCATCCTATACAAATCTAATTACGTACAGTTTTAAAGATATCTAATTATCTAAATGTGTAAATCTTTTTCATCATTCATATTATTTATTACATTTATTAGCTCGAAGTTTGGCACAAAATGTCTCTAATCATAAATAGAGTTTATTTTATTTATTTTTTTATCATAACAGACTACATTATCTTAAAATAGTTTATTTCTCATTATTACGAATTAATTAAAAATATGATGATATGTATTTGTTGTTGTTCAATTTTTCGTGTAAATAAGTGCGATTTTTCATTTCGATTTCATCGTGTGTGTGTGTGTGTGTGTATGTGTTTGTGTGTGAATTGTTGGTTTTTTCATTTTTTGTATCTCATTTTTACATTAAAAGCGTTTATCACATTTAAGAGAAGCTTCATTGCGCCAATCGAAAAACTAAAATTCATTTTTTATAACTCAGATTCAGGCACAATGAGTAAGGTTTTAAAGCAACAAATGCACAACATTTAAAGGAGAAATTATTTATCATCTTGTTTTTTTTACTTGATTTCATTTAGTTCATTAAATGTATATACAGCAGAATTTTGTGAAAGATTTGGCTTTTTTTGGTTGCAATGCGTGTAAAATGATATGTTTCTTATCACGTTGCGTTACATCATTTTTACGTTTTTTTTTTCATAGTTTTTTTTAGTAATATATTTTAAATAAATATATTTTTATGTATATTATATAATATTGTATAATATAGTAGTATAACAAATAAATTATTTTTTTTGCTTACTTACTTATACTTACTTACTTACTTACTTACATCTCTAAACAGATCTACTACTTACATTTAGTCCATGTAACATTTTTTTCTCTTATTTTTAGCGCATGCACGCTGCAAAAGTGGCACAGCCTATAAACTAACATAAGATTATTTTCCTTTTTCCCAAAATCCCAATCGACCATTATATTACGATTAAATCGGGATGTTTGTTTATTTTATTTTCTCTTGTATATCATTACTATACATTTTCGTAATTTAATCAATGATTGTCTGTGACTATGTATAAGTGCTTAATATTTTTTCATATAATATATGATTTTCTCTCGTATAATTAATAGATTGTGCAGTCGTACACAGTCAAGAAGCACACGATTGCTACGAGCATGGGCTATTATTCTTATTTATCTTATTATTGATATGTATATATTGATATGTTTTTTTTTGTTAGTAGTTAAACTTTCAGTATACTAAAGCCAAACATTGCCATCGCATTTATTTTATTTTTTACCTATTTACTTATATAGTCAGAATGATGAAAATTGAAATTAATTTAATACTGTGTGTTTTTTTTGCAAACTTAAAAAAATATATAAACCGCGCACATTCTTCTTGTTGTTATTGTCATGCGTGCTTAATTTCACTTTTCATATTCTTTTTTACAATTTTTTTTGTTAGCTCACTCGTGATTGAATTGATCTGGTACAGCCTTACGCGACCTCTCTAAAAATTTGTTTAGTAGGTACCTACACGCAGAATTCCTGCTGCATTCTATAATTAGTACAACAATTTAATTTTGTTAGGATTGATATGTTTGGTTGTTGTTGTTGTTGTTGTTGTGATGGTGGTGTGTTGGATAGGAATTTTAGGTTTGTTTTTGTATGTTTGTTGCTATTCTTAGAATATGCTTAAAGCTGACGATAATACGACAATCACAATGAAGGGTGTGTAGTGTGGTGGGACGAGTTTTATGCTGCGAGCGGCCACCGCTCCGACGACGCTCGCCTCGCATGGCGACTCGGGCGAACCTGCAACCAAAAACAAGTCATTACAACATAGGATTGAAAATAGGTATTTTACAGCGTCTACATTTTAGCGCTCTTAATAAATAAACTTTTGGTGTTCCAAATTATATTTTAGCATCTCCACGACTTTTAAACCTAAATTTTTTTATTGATTTCACTTTGCAAAGAAATTTTTGCGATTTTCTTCCGATTTTTTGTTGATCTTTCGCATTTTTCATCAACTAATTTCAGTATTTTCATTAAAATTGTTGCGTTCTTCTCGATTTTCCATCAATAGTAATAAGCGTCATGATAAAATTTGATGGAAAATCAAAGAAAAATCGCCAAAATTTCTTCGCATAGAAAAATCCATAAAAA
>JARJDW010007940.1:0-17481 GCA_030264715.1 Adinopsis sp. GC000173 | reverse complement strand
AGTAAATAGAATTTTAGTATCGTAGGGATTGTGGTCCTAGTAGTAGTAATTTGTAAAATATATTTAAGCTGCCTGAACAAAAGTGCTATAAGGTTAGGATGACAAAAGCATTATACAGTTTATTTCTTTCAATTTAATTTTATTTAATTCTATTTAATTAAATTAAAAAATGAAAGGTCAAATAAAACACACGGTAGGTTTCACTATATTCAATATTTATCAAAAATATTGTTCATATATTCACGCTTTTCGACTAGTAAGTCATTATCAGAATTGAATTAGTTTAGTAAGTTACAACTTAAATATAAGATAACAGGTAGAAATTGTTATATAAGGTTTCTCAGAATGGATGAGAAATAAAATTACAATAGTATTAAAGATTTAAATTAAAAATTACCTATTCCGAGACACTGCATATAACAATTTCTACCTGTTATCTTATATTTAAGTTGTAACTTACTGAAAGAATTCAGTTATGACTCAATATATGAAGCATTAAAATTCCATAATTTTATATTTAATTAAATGAAACCATTCCATTTCAGGCATCACACCAGTGGAGGGCACTGAAGAAACGGTCCGCGTCGTTTCAATGGACAAGGACTTCCACGTCGATTGCTACATATGCGAGATGTGCGGAATGCAACTCACCGATGAACCGGACAAACGTTGCTATCCACTCGAGGGACGATTGATGTGCCGCGGCTGTCACATCGATAGATTACAGCATGCGCCGAGTCCACGACAGATGCAGCCGGCCGCTGTCACCTATCAGTACACGGGTTGAATATCGCAATACGAATCGTAATCTCGAAACTGCCAATTTTCTACACAGGAAGATTTAGATCCCGGCATAACAACGGCGCTTTAATCTCTCTACTACTACATTTTTAACATTTTTCACGCTGTGAAGGATGACTTTATTTAGCTTTTTATATCAATTTATTCCAATATTGTTGTACATTATTTTTTAGCGGCGAAAATAGATTAGCCATTGATTGATTCAGTGAAATGGTTTAGAGTAAGCGTATTTTAAAGTTTATAGGAGCGAATAGTAGTACTCAAATGTTTTGTAATTAGATGAATTTTAATGAAAATTTACTGCCAGTTTTAGGCGAATCAAGATTATAATCTATTTTCGCCGATTTTATGTAAATATTCTATAATAATCAGTACAAGATGTTAGAATCAGATCCGGTAAGATACACAGCTGCTTAATGCGATGAACATTGCGCTATAGTTTCATGAAAACACATGCAAATTTTCATTTTTTTACAATTGACACCATAATTTCTTAAATTAATATATCTAAATGAACAAGGAAATGCAGCCAATTTTCTTTGGATGTTCGAATATGAGAAAAATGCGTTAAAAATGTAGATGAAATCATGATGTTTATGTGCAAAATTAGAATAAGATGTGTAAGAAAGTTAAAAAAAACTCTCTTGCAAGTTTTTTACTAATTTTGCACATCAACATTTGGATTTCTCCTACATTTTTAACGCAGTTTTTTGTATTTGCACTTCTAATTTACGGAGATTGCAAGAAAATTATTTACATAATTCGTAAAATGTACCTAGTAGTTTTCGGTACTATCAGTTAAGCGGCTGTAAATGAAAACAGATAAATGTGATTTTAATACTGTTTATACATTCCGAAACAAAACTAAATAAAATGTTAAATGAAAAAATATGAAAGAGTAAATTTATCCGCGATTGCAACTTTACGGCGATTTGCACAACACTTCAAATAGTTTGCGTCTTAGTACAAATTGAACAATGTTCACAAATTTTTGTAATTTTTTAATCACATTTACATAAAAATATAATTGAAAATGCCAAACCAAATAAACGTTATAAAAGCGATCGTAAAATTTTAATAGAAATGCGAAATTTCACATATTTTTTTGTAATTTTATGTATTTTTATTCAATGCAAAACAAATTACGATAAATTTTATTGGAAATTTAAAAAAAATTTGACTATTTTTATTTGCATAAAAGTTTCATGATTAGAAATTGTACGTAAAGTTATCAATATGTATGCGAAATATAGAATACATTACATTTTACCAAAATTTTTTCAATTCGGTTTCATAATGTTTACAAAATGTGAATTTTATTTAAAGTTCTCATTTTGCATAAGTTTTATGTAAATGTCATTTCAAAAAATTCCCATTGCGAAGCATGCATCAAATGAGGAATCCTTTATATTTTATGTTACCGGTCGCAAAACTTTAAATTTAATTAATTTCTAATTAAATTAACAAAAATTTGGCAAAAAAATTTCATGATGAGTATTTGTACATAAAATTATCAATATCTATTTTTTTTAACGTGCAAACAAAACATTTAAACTACTTAATAATCGCAATTTTTTAACTTGATAACGTTGAAAATCGTAACCGGGTCTGATTAGAATCGTAAAAACGCTTGAATTGAAGTGTTAGATTCTGAATAAACTTAATTAGATTGTAATTCATAAAAAAAGGAATGTTAAATTTAGAGGTGTATTTATACTGTAGCGCAAATTTTCTATTTTTTTAAACATTAATTTAGTTGCAGCATCATATTTCTTCATAGTTTTTAATCGCCATATAAATCAATACTAAAAATACAACAAAACTACACAAATTTTATTTCAAATCTGTGATATCAATGTTGATTTGTTTTCACAATTATTTATTATTATATTTTGATGATGTTTGAAGAGAAATACAACGAGCGGTAATTGCATTCATAGACTGTTTCTAGTTTGTATGTAGTTAGTATTTAAATTTGCAATTACTTGACCCGTTTTTTAATTCACATTCCATTATTTTTTTTAATTTAAAACAATTGGTGTATCTTATACAAGTGACAAATAAATAAAAACAATTAAAAGTGAGAGGTACAAATAGACGCCACTTCAATGACACGACAACCAGCCCAGATTTTTCAGGTGTTTCAGCACGATCGTGGAGAGGGTGAAGGTGGCGGCGAAGCGCGCCGGCGTCAACGCCTTCAGCACCGTGATGGCGAATGTTAAATGAGTGATTGTAGGTGATACTACCAATTTGGTGCTGGACGAAATGATGTCGATGATGAAGTTCATATTCAAACCGCTACAATTCCACAATCAAATTGGGATTAAAAAAATTGTGAGTGTAGTAAATGAATTCGTTTATTTACCTCAATGATAAAAAGTATGCACTAATAAAGATTGACGCCGATATCATGATGTGAATAGGCATCACCACCATCCAATGCTTCAATTTAACATCGCCCATGTTTTATGTTATGAACTAGTTCATAACATTTTATAAATTATATTTTTATTTAAATTTTGTACTATCTAATGATATTGTCACTTGAATTTCCAAATTTATTTATTTATTATTGAACTGACAAATGTCAGAGTTAAAGTCAGGTTAAGTTGCGGTAAAGATTATGATTGGAAATTAAAATTGTTTATTCCACCAAGAATTATAAATGAATGTAATATCATTAATTATCTCTGGTTTCTTGTTTTAACTTTCAACATTTGGGCTATTCGTGTCAGAATGAGCAACTTCACCAATGATGTGGAAAGTAAAATCTAGAGTTCGGTTCATGCAATATCAACATTTTCTTCCACAGTAGAATCGGAAGTCCAGCTCGAAGAGAGTCTATTATAAAGATAAGTGGAAATAGGATGACAATGGAGTGCGTTGGTTAGAAGCAAGATATGTTTCATTCGCTCCAACATACTTAAGATCCTAGTCCAAGTCTAGGTTCATTCGAGGTAGAAGAACACGGCAACCACCACGGAATCAAATGATAATTATCAATTTGTTTAACATGCCATGCCGATTGATTTATTCTTGCTTAAATATATTTTACTAGCGCAATACTAATTCTCTTTCTTTTGATTTCAGAATGTCGCGTCGCGTTGGGCGTTTGGCTGGGCTCGTTGGGCTCCTGCATCTCGCGCGCGATAGATGTAGGGTGCATTTCTTCCCGAAGAAGTGTACGGAAAGCGATGAGGGCCGACCTCCACGTGGTGCTTGCTGGGTTACGCTAACAGGATGATTTTTATTTTTTTATTTTTTAGAGACGATTTATTTGAATTTGTACGACGGTGGTTCTTGGAACTAAAATAGTTCAGCGAAAATCCGCGTGTGGCTAATTTAAATCAAATCCAATTGGGTTTGAATTATGTTCGTATGTTTGTTACAAGTGTTACACATGTGAATGGGTAATGACTAGAAATAAAGATTGTACGAAAAACATTCTTTATAATTTTCCACTTGGCATTGATCAAACATTTTGTTTACAGACTAGAAATATATAAATAATCTTGCGTTAGATAAAGTGGCGTTCTTATTTCTAGGTGGTTACATCGATCGATATACATATATCAAAAACAATTTATTTTAAATGCAATAATTAAACAACAATAATTTTAAAAAATCATCATTTTTATTCAAGCAGCTTATGCAATTTATACAATATTTAGCGCCAGTCTAATTTTTCTTTTCATATTTACAACATTTCTATAAAAATAATGGTCGTTTTTATTACATTTGCAGCAATTTTTCAGTGAAAAAAAATTATGCGTTGCTGTGTACAGTGTGTTGTATGTGTTGTCCAATCTACAGACATACATACATTTAACATCTCTATAAACTTATAAACGATCAACAAAAACACTAATAATATTAGTTAATAATATTTATATGAAATATTAACATAGAAATATAATACTACAATATTTAAAAAAACTTAATGCAAAAAAAATCTAATCATTGTTCCATTCATAAATAAATATAATACAAGAAACTGATGTTAAGATGACAAGCATCAGCGGCCGCAGCACCCTCACCCGCCTACCTCATTCCTTGCCGCCAAACGTACTCTTCTTCCCAACCATCTCCGCTTTCGTGCTGATCTTATTGATGATCTTCTTCTCGACGCTGCCAATCAGGTCGTCGGTGCGATCCTTCAGCTGCTCCTTCTTCAACATCAATTCCTCCTTCTTATCCTTGACCGACGAAACCAAATTTTCTTTCTTCTCCATGTAGATGTTTCGCAATTCCTGTCGACTAGGCACCGGCCGAATGTAGCCCCACTTTTTCAAATAATTTATCGATATCGTAGTGCCGCCTAACGTAACCGTATAGCGAAATGGGGTGGCAATTTTATATAAAGCGTACGCAATCGCAACGTAACCCATACTGGAATCTTTCAAAGGATTGATAATTTTTTCACTGATGTGGAGACTTTCTAATACGGATACTACATCTACACCACTAGAAAAATAAGCAAAAGATAATTAAAATCAAATATAAATCTAGTTTCAATTTAAAATTGAACTAACAAATTTTATTTATTGTAGTTAGCGCAATCATTACAAGTATTCCTTTAAAAACGACAATATATATTATACAGACAAATATACAATTTAATTTTTAATTAATATCGAAAACAATAAATTAATACGTTCTAGGTGGATTTTTTTTTCGTTAAGAATTCGGAAATTCGAATATTTATATGCAATTAGCTATGATTATCAAAGATATATCAATCTGAAGGTAAATTTTGGCTGCATAATATGTGGCCTATTCTGCCGTTCAAGTTAAAAGTTTCAATAGAGTCGAAGGCACGTACTTCAAATTGCGTATTGCGTAATGCGTTACTGCCTTTTTGCTAAGCACGGCAGTTTTACTTGACTTGTGAAAAAAGAAGAAATGTCATTTGATGACTAATTTCTAAGACAATTTTTGAAAATTGTTTACTTTATAAGACACTTCATAATTATTAAAATAAACTGTTACAAATATTAAGAGGAGCATAGCTGAAAAATGTTAGGAAACCACTGATCTAATGTGTGTTTCGAGGCTAATATAAAAGTACATAGTAAACAACGCTGCAAAAATACTCCGAATAATGCACAAATTTTAATGTCCATTATGATAACTTCAGAACACACACCACAGTTAAAAATCATTAAAAACATTTAAAATTTGTTAATGAAAGTTTCTTTCGATAGATGAGGCAAAACTAAAATGGTTAAAATTTCAATTGAAGTTGTTATAGGGGCATTTAAATTATTTTTTAAAAACCTATAGTTAAAATCTACAAAAACTAGTTGTATTTTTATACATTTTAAACAAAACGCTATTGATAACACCAAAAATAGAAAAATTCCATTATACAAACAACTTCAATAAAAATTTTACTATATCTAAATCGTTAGAAAAATAAATAAAATAAAACGCTTAAAAATTGGCAATTGCAAAAATGTTTCATTTTCACGACAACGTAAAAACAGCTTTTTTATACGTTTAAAGCAAAAAGTTGAAAAAAATGCTTGTTTCAGCGTGATTATTTGACGTATGAAAGAAATGCACAATAAAGGCCCACAAATTTCTTTCTAAATGTCTAAATGTTCATCCCAATAGTTTTTACACAACAAGTCGACAACCTAGACTGCAACAATTTTCTCTAGAGCTTTATTACTTTCATTAAAACAAAATCAACGGCCTATGTATTCTGTTTACCTAAGATGTAATTATTGATAAACAATCAATCCACCAACTCAAAATTGTGATAACTTTTGCATCAACTTTTATAACTAACTCTGCTTCAAATAGGTATTGGTGTTGCATTTTTACTAATTCCATTGAAAATAACACCGAATCCCGACAAATTTTGCAATAAATGTGTACCCAGACTACTATTATTTTATGTAAAGCTTTATACTGTCATAAAAACGAAATCAATGCCCTGGTAAAACTATAAATCCTGTTTATCCAGCATGTTTTTATTGATAAACACACTCATTGCGCTGCTCTTATTTGGCAAAACAACAATGTAAATAATACGCTGCAAACAAACAATTTCAACGACAAAACAATATTTACAAATAAGATCAAACACCTGCGTCGTACATGCATGATGATAAATAATATTTACCTTTTCGCGAAGTAGTAAAAACTTCCAAACCAGCCAACCGAGGTAACCAAATGCACCGGAACCAATACGTACCAATAATCTCTATACATTTGCTTGAATCGCGCAAATATCGACGGTTTTTTCTCCTCATCGTCGTCGCTCTTGCCTTGCACCGAATAATACCTTTGACTGTTGCACGCCGCGAGCGCCATAAGGCGCGCATTGTGCGTGAAGGGGAGCAGGTGGGCAGTGCCCAGACTCGTAAACTGACTCGTACTACTCCCAATTGGAATTGCGAATTCTTGTGCTTTTGTGTGCTTCGGAAGTAATACGCCCGACGATTGCGGCAACACGGAGATCCGTCGCATGCATAATCTGCGAAACACCGACGTTGCCATCTTGAACACCGCTTCTGCAAAATGCAAAAACACAACATACAAACTTAGTCAAATCTAACCTTAAAAACAACATGCTCGGGATGGATATACGTTACATTTTTCGTTATCGTTACATAAAGGTTTCAGTTTTCGCACGAAATCGTGTAGATTCTGATTCGACCAAGTGCACGCTAATTTTTAATTACGCACTTAGCGAAATCAACACGGGTGGGGTTTTATTTATAAATTTTTATTTACTACTGCATTCGTGGTCGAATTTCAACATCTTAAATATATATGACATGTAACGAAAATGTCACCTTACTATTTCATATAAATATTCTTTGCTAATAATTCGGTTTGTTATTCACTGCTATATGTCGTTTCGAGATAAAAATAAATAAATTTGCTTTTACACACAAAAAAATTCGCAATAAAATGAATGAACAGTAAATGACACTACAAATTTATCTATATGACAATTTATAACTTGTTTTGTTTCTCGCATCGCCGGGTTATTTTCCAACAGAAAAATCATACATACTATGTGGCGTATTGTTGTGTAATTATAGTAACAATTATGTAAAATGCACTAAATGGCAAGCAACGCAATTTGTTGTTGACTTTGACAACTACAAATTTTCACTTCTTGCACATGCCATCGACATACCTCGTCACTTGAAGCGCCCAAAATCGTTTTCTTGCAAATTACCACTTATTCACAGCTCACGCCAATGCCGGTCATCGCAAAAACGTGTCGCATTATTTCGCTCACTAAATTTAAACTGCATTTCGACGACAACTTAATCACAATGCTATAATAATAAATAGGCTACGACATGCCGACTTCATGTTCCAACAATAGATTTCGTACGTTTGTGAAACATAAATAAACGAAGCATTATCTCGACTTGTAATTTAATACCACACAATTTTATACATAATTTAAATTAATTACTTAAATTTAATATGTTTATTATTATATTAGTACAAAATTGGTTATTTTATAACGCAAATCATTACTTTTTGTATAATTATGAAAACGGTGCATAATCTCGATTTTTAACTGTCAAATTTATTTTATTAAAAAAAAACAAATTTTATTCTAAATTAATTAGTAATTAAAAGTGCAAGTATTATTAAATGAAAATTATTAAATAATTATGCGTTTTTAACAATAATAATACGGCGACATCGATTGGTAAATTTCGATTTGTATCTGTCAAAATAATTTCTACAAAAATACTAATTTATATACAAATTAATTGTTAATTAAATATGCGACTGTAATGACATTAAAATAATTAGTGAATAATTAATTAATTATATATTTTATAAATAGTAATACTGAGACATCTATTATATAGTAACTTAAGCTCGCAATCTTGAAAAAATTTAAATCTGTTTATCGAAGGTGCTTAAAAACAAAATGCAAATGTTTATTTATTTATTTTTACGTCTCATTAACAACATCGTTAGTATCATGTTGATGATACCATAAATAAGTTTACGGCGTGATTAATGCACAAAAATGTTTGTGTTTAAATAAAAGGTGTATATTTTTAAACATTTTAACTGAAACCATTTCGCGTTTGCAAAATCACACAAATTCCGATCAGATCATGATTGTGATTACGTGATTTTAATTAGAAACACGTAATACCAGCCTTGAGGATGTCGCAATCGTTTATTAGAACCAGCGAGGACTGAGGAGAGAAAAAAAACGTTGTGGAAACATGTTGCGCCATCTCTCATGCAAAAAAACACGAATGGTAAAACAGGTGGATTCAACATTGAGAAGGTAAATATGCCAGCTCACCTGAACAACACAGGTGAACAAAGTCATTAAAACAACACGCCCCCTCTTCCACCTTATCGGACATCGTCTCAGCAGTAGCGCAACAACACACACGTCCAACCTCGGCCTCCTTCATCAAAAATACGCGACGTTACGGCTGGAACACGATGTAAAAATTTATAAAGTGCCCGATTTTTTTTCCTCTTCTTCCCGGGGTCAGTATTAATTAAATTGAGTGCGTGTATTCGCGATGAGTGAACAGCAACAGCAGCAGCAGCAGCAACCGTCGTCGAATGAATTGGGGCATCATGGTGATAGTGTCGCGCCCGTTGCCCAACCATCGCCGAGCAAAGGCTGGGTGCACTTCGACGATGAGACGGACTCGGCGAAGCCGGCGGTCATCTCCACCGAGAGCGTGCAGGTGAATCTCGATCGCAGTTTATCTCTGCCGCCGGAAAATAATGGCACGGCCAACAATTCGGTGGTGGTCGATGCGAAGAATCTCGCCAACGTTGAACTGCCCCCGATGACCACCGTCGTCGAGAGCGTTCGCCAAGGTTTCGGTAAGGTTATTTTATTTAAATAAAAATCTAAATTTGCTAAATTTATTTATATTGCAGCGAATGGTGATATAATTGTAACGCTACTTCCTGTCAATACACATCTACCATGGATCACTCCAGCACAATTCCGTCCCGAATTAGTACCTGAGGAGCTGATGGCGCACGGACTGACTGTAATTATTTGAGGTTATGTTTGCTTTCACATTCGCTCGCGAAAATTCTTGGTTAACAAACTGCACCAGCCAATTAATTGATAAAAACTTGCTTACGCAACGCGTGTTTTTTTTTGAGGTTACGCTAGGTAAATGGAAATAAAAAAAGATGTTGGGCAATATGAATTGTTTTGGTGCCGGTTTATTAGCCGCCTGATAATAAAGCGCCATTAATGCGGTTAATCAATTTGTTTTGTTTATAATATCAAATTAAGGCAGGCGTATATACACACACACACGTTAATAAAATGCGTGGTGTGCGATTTTATTTACAAGGAGCAGTAGATATTATTTGTATAAATTGCGTCGCAAATAAAACGATTAAGCGATTGTATGCTCAAGTCTCATTAGGAGATGATAATGTTGCCTATTAACGTCCAATTAGTAGACGATTATCGAAAATGATGTGCATTTATCACGCAAAATTTGGTTTCTTTTCTGCCGTCACATTTATTAGTAGTACGCAAACGTATTAGTTATGACGTGTAATTATTATAAATCATGTAAATAACCAGCATAATAATTAAGAAAAACTGGTTAAAATTGTTGATATTGGTCGTTTATGCTAAAATTTTATTGCTTGGCGAAAGTGGTAATTCGCACAATTTTTTGGCAGGACAGAAAAAGATTAAAAACTTCAAATTTTGTTCGAACGTTGCCTACGTTTTGGACTAACTGTAATTAATTTCGATAGTTATTGGTCTTATTATGCCCTGCCAAGGAATAATGCGCATTTACATTTTAGTTAAAATTGTTTTTTGACATTGACATTGGCATATTTGCCTCCAACGTATTGAATTCCCCACCATGTGCGATACGATTTTTCTACATTTATCATAAAATCTTGTTTATTATCAAAAATATTAACTTTAGACAGGTCTACAAAAGTTACAGATACCTTGTAACGAATTCCAAACGATCAAATGACAAAATTAGGCCACATTTGAATAATTCAAGAAACACCAAGATGAGTTAAAATTGCAATTGTTGACAAATTTGAGAATAAAAACGCCCTCTAATGCGTTGAAAACGAAATATCAACCCATTAGATCCTCATTTATACAATAGGATTTTCCAATATATTTGTCATATAATTTTGATTATTATTAACAATATTAACAATTCTAAAGAACTTGGGTGTTGCCGTCACTTGGTGAACCATTTTTGAAATAAATATAAAACTTATAAAAAACACAAATTGTTGATTCACAATAAGAATTTTATTTAAAAAATTAAATAATGTAACCATAGGTCTATAGGTCGAAATGCATTGATGTTTTTGTTTTTATTTTTTAAATAAAATAATTCATATTGTGAATCAACAATTTGTTTTTTATAACTTTTATAAATATTAACAATTGTCACGAAGTAAACTCGACAGAAATGGTTTCTGATTATGTTGGTGTTACCGTTGAACGCGCGTATACCAAATGATTAAATGAACAATTTAGTCCGTATTTCAATATAAAAATTTATCCGCATTTGGTGCAGCATGTGACGAAGTTTAATAAATAGGCAACCAAACTTGCGACGGCCGATAATTGACGAAATTTTACATTTTTGAAAAAATCATTGAATTTTTTATTTAAACTTCAAACAAAGACTCTTCTATTGCGGAAGTCTATTAAGTATTGCTTGAATGTCTTCATTTTTTAAACCATATAATACTTAAGAGTAATAAATGCGAATTTTATTTGTTTTTAAGCGTAAAGTTTTCAGCGATGAATGTGAAAGCAATTAAAATAACGAGGTGTATAATTATCCTGTCTAAGCAATTACAATTATGATAATAACTGCATTATGATGACAGATAGGCAAATATTTAGTAAAGAAATTGTACACTCGAATAACAAATCTAGATTAATGTTTTTGGAAATATGTGCAAAAAATATACATAAACAGTACATTCACCAATAAACGCGCTGTGTTTAACAACAAATTATGAGAAATGTTGTTTATAGCAATATTTATTAATAGTAACTCACTTTTTAGTATGTATGTATCTGCACGCTACTTAAAAAATCAATTTTAGATCGATTTTTCATTACATGGACATTTTTTACGATTTTCTTCCGATTTTTTTTCAATTTTACATCGAAATTCATTATTGGACGAAAAATTGAAAGAACAATTTTGATGAAAATCTTTAAATATAAATGAAAAATGGCAAAAATCAATGAAGAAAATTGTAAAAATTTCAATTACAAAGCAAATTAGGTCCAAATTTTTGATATAAAAATATAACTAATCCTTTTTTAGCTGACTGTCGAAGAATACGTGCAAGCGATGGAACTGCTCGTAAACGATTATCGCTTCACAATGTACAACATCTGCTACAAGCGCGTATTGGTCATCTGGATCACGGTGGCATTCTGCGTCCTGCTCGGCCTGCTCTTCTCCGGCCTGACGGGTCTCGCCCTTTTCGGTCTCGGTATCGCCTGGCTGGTGCTCAACGCCGCCGCCATCTTCGTCTCGATGTGGATCAAATTCAAGCTGGCGCGTAATCTGGAACGGTGTCTAGCGCATGTGAATAAGCAACTGCTCCGACACAAGATTATTATCGCATTGGACGATCGCGGCAAGATTAGCTGTCACAAGGTGACGCTGTGCTTCATCTATCTGGATGCCGCGCAGTGTATTAGCCACCTGCAGGGTAGCGTTGAGCAGCAGGAGCGCGAAGCGAATGGATGGGAGCAGCGTATGGATATTTCAGTGAATGATATTGTTATACAAGGCAGTCGAACGACGCGTCTTTCGCGCAAACAGGTAATCACGTTTTTTTGTTGAAACCTTTAGGTTAGGTTTTTGGAGATGTGTCAAAAATTGGTTGGATGCTATTAATACTAGAGGTGTGCAAAGGATAGGATGAGGGGAGGTATAGGTTCGTTCAGTATTATATGTAATGGCCGAGGAAAAATAATCGAGAAATATTGGAAGAAATATCTTTCCTGCTAAATATGAAATCATTCGATTCTGGCAAAGACGCGAAAAAGGAACGAAAACTAAGACACTCAATATAGTTAGAAAGAGTGAGCAATATTTAAATTGTAAAAATTTAAAACTATCATAATTTTGGTATTCCGATTATTGATATTGGCAGGAAATGAAATTCTAATCATTGGGAGTGGGGTAAAAGGAATGGGAATATTTTATTGTGGAATCTGGATACCAAATAAACTTCATTACGATGAGAAGTGATGTTTAATCCCTTGCACATCTCTCGTTGGATACTATTAACACGTTGGTGGTGATGAATAAATATATTTATTCATCAAAAATTGAGCTTACCAAGAAAATATAACCAATTGGAAGAATTAGGACTAAAAAAGGAGATGGGTTTTACAAAAATCCTATACGTAACACTAACTTAATAGAATACATATGAAAGGATTAAAATTCTGTATGTTTTTGATAAATACGTATTTTATTAACGTTGAAGTTAGGTATAGGACTGTAATCATTTCTGCGATTGGTACAAAAGTTTGATTTGTGAAATTCAAATGTAATGAATCAATATTGTTTGTGGTTTGCATCTATCCATTATTGAGTGTGCTTACATTATTGCTGTTACGATTATTTTGTGCATTATACACGCTTTTCCGTGCCTATGTTCGTGTTTGTGTGGACGCCGCGCAAATAACTCACTCAGCAGCCTTTATTTGCATTTTTTTTTTGTACTACTAGAATGAAATGAAATGACAAAAAGATAAAAAATGTAGAGCAATTTCTGTTAAACACGTTCGTTACAGGACCGAGCCGAACAGGTCTACTGTCGCTATTTGCAAAGATGGGCGAAGGATTTCCTGCGCCGCCGTCTCGACTGGACGCTGGACGAGGCGATGGGTAATCCGACGAATCCGCGCCACCTCACCACCTCCCTCTGTCCGTGTCAGTACATCGAGGAGATTCTTCTCGATAAGCCGCCGCGCGCTGATATTCGTGATTGCTGTCCGTGTCTGTCCAGGTTCCTAGCGCGGCGCGGCATTGACTAGGCGCAAAAACGAACAAACAAAAAACACAAAATTATCTAATAGAATACTGTAAGCACATTCAGGTGTAAGGTCAAAAGCGTATTCACATATAAAAATTGCATTTTTTTAATCAAAATAAGTAAAAAATAGCTTATTGGCAATAATGCATTATTTATTATACACAGTTTCATAACTTATTTTGATGTATAAATATTTATCATTTAGCAATCAATTTGCGGTTTATCGAATATTTAACATAAAAATTAATCAGTTAAATGAAATTGATAGTTTGAATCAATCAAAAACAAAAAATTTCAACTGATTCTTTTTCGTCTTCAAGGGAAAATTGTGTTAAACAATCATAGTCATATCACAAATTTTTGTGTTTGGAATTATAAAAATTGAATGAAATTATAAATTTGTTATTCACCGTTTTTTCTAGCGAATTTTTAATGAAACATTTAAGTATTCCCAACTAAAAATATGGAATTTCTATGAAGAATTTTTACATTTCACGCGTTTTTTGAGGCATTTTTATTCATAACTACGATAATATAACTGTTTTCTAACTACTTTTGATGAAAGTTTTTAGAAAAATTTGGATATTGAATGAAAAAATGTGAAAATTGCCGTCTCATAATAATTTTAATGGAAATTTTAACATATTTTAAACGTCTTTCGAGCAGTTTTATTGAATGCGAGATTGTTTTTTAGCGTTTTTTTTGCGGGATATTAAAGGAAATCTCACTAGAAAAATTGTTGACGTTTACTATATTTTTTGCAATTGTGGCGGTTTTACGCTTCAGTTATTCAACGTTGATACTTTAATGAAAATTTTAAGAATTGTTGTTCTTTTTACTGATATTTACTGAAAATTTGAAGGAAGTCTTACTAAAACAGTTAAAAAATTCAATGAAAAAATGACGTATGAAAAGTAACACAGACAGAATAATAAATTTATAAAAACTATGTTGGCGCTATGATTGCTCAGCAATAAAACCAATAAATTTTAGCTGTTAATTTTAAAATTTTAAATTTCTTTATTATAATATGTATCAAACTTTCATTCAATGATTTAAAAAATGCTATTTATTACCATCAAATCTAATGGTATGCAAATGTCCATACCGCATTGAATTAATTAGACTAAACATCCTGAATTATAATAGTGTAATATCGTTTTGTGTTTGTTTTAGGAGCGTGCATCGTTGCTTTATTTACGTTATGCTAGCAGATGGGGCAAGGAAAGGGTTAGGGGATACTTAGCGAGTCCACCAGCGAAAGGTGGCCGACATTGCGCATCTCTAACCTGCCCCTGCCAGTATATCGAAGATCATTTGCAATGCAAACCAGCAGGCAAGTTAACACTCAAAAATATTTGCTGTTTACCAGATCAACCAAATTCTAATCATAACTCACCGTGCAGAGTCATGTAGAGCCTTAATATTCCACCTCTCTCATAATAATATAATCGACCAAACATTCCAGCAATAATAATAATTATAATGCGAAACGGGGGGAGATGGGAAGGATTGTCTTTTTATAACATTATTGTGATTGATCGCATTTATTTTTAACTAACAATTTGTACTTAATCAAAAGAAACCTTTGAATCAATGGCGTAACTACGGGGTCACGGCGACGCATTGAAATGCAAAACACTGGTTTTTATTTCACTTTTAAGGGACGAATTAAAACAATTGCAAACTATAAAGATCTAATACATTTACTTAAATCCTCGTGCCGGGTGTATTTGTGTTTTTCTTTAGTACTTCAGGCCCCCTTTTACAATTGCTAATAAGTATAATGTTTAGGCATTGTTCTCCAACAGTAGCAAGTGAAATTGTGAGACTAAGTCTTATTACAGGGATGAAATACAAAAAAATTTAGTTTATACTTCATGGTTTTTCATTATTGCTATAATGAAAGGAGAAAGTTACAAAGTTTTGCGTCTAGGCCCAAATTATCTAGTTACGTCACTGCTTTGAATTGGTTTTTTTATAAACGGTTAGTTGTTCCGATTTTTTTAGTACTCGTCGTCATGCTTCTGTGCACATTCCATAAATAATGTTTAAAAGCCGATCCTTGATACTTCGATTTTACTTCTAATTGAACGTTATATTAATCATATACTAAAATAAAAGAATGCAGCTCAAAATAATTTATTATTAACTTAACAAAAACTCAAATTTATTTTAGTATATGAATGAATATAATAAAATTTAACCTAGTCATCTTGCGCTGAATTTTAATTTAAAACAAAAAATATGCACTTTTAATTATTCAAATTTAATCTTAATTTATGAATATTTCTCTTTCTAGTAATGAATAATTAGATCATTTATTTTAGCAACATTTGTTAATTATCCTATGTTATCTTCCACGAGACTCAAATATATTGTGATCGTGAGGCGTTTGGTTTTGAGAAGTTTTGAATAGTGTCGTAGCATTTATCTTCTTCTGAAAAATAAATCGTATCTTTTAATGGCAGATAAATGCTACGATATTACTCAAGCCTTTTTGAAACGCAGATGCTGTCAGATCACAATTTTCATCTTGTGGAGGAGGACACACAAAGGATAATTAATAGAAGTTGCTTTAATAAATAATTGTTCATTACTAGAAATAGAAATATTCAGAAATAAGATTAAATTGAAAATCCAAATCAGCTGTTCCCAACCTGTTTTAAAGTGTATTAACAGTATTTTCGAAATTTCAAATATGTTACAGCAGCTACAATGTATTTCTGATGTGCCTAAAAGTTAACAAGTTCAATATTGTCACATAAGGCATAAGGAAATTAAACAATGTAACAAAGCATATATGTAGTTTTTATGGTTTATCTATCGCCATTATTCACTTTATTTGGGTACCCCTAAACTCGCACGTACTTACGTGTACCCCCCCAGGTTAGGAACCGCTGATCTAATAAAAAGTATTCTTATTTATGTAGTAGCATTTATCAATCTTTTATTTTATTTATACATTCTTTTAAACACGATAATGATGTTAATTTTGCAACGTGCCTTAAAAAACGAACGTTAAGCCTTAATAATTGTTATTGAATCATCTTGTTAAATATATATATAATATAAAGGTATATTACTAATTTTTGCATATCCAATTTTACTAATACGATGATATTTTTATGTAAATACCAAGTGCTTTATACGTTAAAACTTAGATAGTTACTACTTTATTTACTACAAATCAATACTTGAAGCAACGTGAAACAATACACATGTATATTATATAATATATAGAATTTTATATATTTATCTATAAATAACTATATATATACATATATACATATATATTATAAAATCTGTTATATTGTAAAGAGAAATGAAACAGAATGATTATTATATGAAAACCGTCCATTTTTATTATTAATAATTAGAGAAAATCAAAATGTTTTATTATACAAATATTATTATATTAAATACAAATAAATATTATAGGTTTTAAAAAAATACTTCTCTCTTTTATTGTTTTGTGTGGTTCATTAACACTCACATACACAACTTTCTAATGATTCTGGGTTGAAATCCTTGTGTAATTCTTTATTGATTGCTAATTGGGCCAATTAACAACGAATCCAAAGCTTATTTATAGAATCAAAATCATTAATGTTGTATATATTTCGC
>JARJDW010007936.1:0-12972 GCA_030264715.1 Adinopsis sp. GC000173 | reverse complement strand
GACCTTTGTCCCTTCGCCACTCGCCATATAAACACACCATCTATCATGCCTCGCATATTAGAAACGAATTTGGTCGAGCCCTCCTTGTTTGCCACTCCGTGACCGGACATTACATAAATTATGCAAGGTATAGACTAGGTCTAGGTAGTCGCACTACCGCATCATCAGCGTGGATGTTTTTATACCTGATGGCCGCTTTATTTGCTCAACGAATTTTAAATCGTAAATAACATAAATCATTTCCTATTTATCAACTATGATTTGCAGCAAGTAGATTTTTTGATTGATTTATGATGAATTGCGTATAATTAACGATTTTATATTTATCAATAGTATTTTGATGTTCATCAAGAAATTTTTTTGATTGATTTATGTCGATGGGATGATAATAATAAATAATTAATTGTGTGTAATTGTCATCGTTTACAATTTTATATCAATAACAAACAATTTCCTATAGTTTAATACTTTAATTTACATCAAGAATTTTTTTTATTGATTTATATTGATGCAATAATTAATTATGTGTAATTTTTACAGTTTTATCGAGACAAGGATAAACAATTTTTTATTTATTACCTATCTCTGATAGAAAATGATTTGATTGATTTACATCGTTGCGATGATAATAATAAATAACTAATTGTGTGCAATTGTCATCATTTACAATAAGAAATACAATGTTTTATTCATTAACTACTTCTAATAGTTTGATTTCCATCGAGAAAATTTTTTGATTGATTTATATCGATGCGATGATGTTAATAATATATCATTAATTTCATGTCATTGTTATTATTTACAATTTCATCGCCAATAACATAAACAGTTTCTTTCTAATAACCTGATTTCCATCGAGAAAATGTTTTGATTGATTTAAATCAATAGTAATAAATAATGAATTGTGTGTAATTGTCATCGTTTTATAAATAGTACAATTTTATCGTCGCTTTTCTGCCAAGTCAAACATTCATAATGACAATAAGAGAGCGAGAGTAAAATTATTACGCAAAGTTGTTTAAAAATGCAAGTCTATAAACTGTTTGCTGTTAACTCAATTTATTTTCTTTACCCTTCTTCGTTTTCTTATTGCTTATTTTTCTAATTATAGCACGCTCAACAGGTTGCAGTTCATTCTCGTGAATAATTTTTAATTTTCACTCTTAGTTGAAACTTATACTTCTTTCGCGTAATGCGCTGCGCGCTCATTTTTTCCGCATCCGCCGCCGACGGCACGCTCTCTCATTTTCCAGCATTCATGCATTTTACCACACTTACAAACACACGCTTATTATCGAAACGATAATTTCGCGCGCGGAAAACAAATACGGCGTGGCAAAAAAATGTACGAGAGAGGCGGGTGAACGAGAAGGTTGACTTTGATGAATATTAAAACAACTTTTCGTGTTCAGGAACAGCGACGCGAACAAGAAGTTAGAAGGATGAAAGGATGCAATATGGGAGGACAGGGCAAAGGCGTCACAACACAAATCACCCTCCCGACTTAAACAATGTCACCGCAAGACGGGCACATGCTGCTCGCGAGTAAGGAGGAAAAAACGAGAAGTACCACAACCAACGACGCCACGCTCATTCATCAAGCGCGCGATGAAAACGCAATCACTTGCAACGGCGCCAGCAGCAGCACATATCGAATGAATATGCACACGGTGAGAGAAAACAATTAACATATTACATACATTACATCCAACAATTCTTATATTGTATAAATATATTGATTATGCTAATCGAAAAATGTGTGTAATCCAAGCTTACGCCGCTAATTGTTTGAAAACTGCTGGAATATGCGATGCTAATATATTATGAGCTAAAACAAAGGAGTTAGTATATAATATATATGCAGTCAGTTAACGCAAAATAGTGGTCCAAGATATTCGCATGCAGATTGTGAATGGTCAGACAGCAGCAGTAACACGCCGTGCCACTGCGCCAACAGTCAAGACTAATTATCACATACACGAATGCTCCTTATCATACTTGACAGATATTATACCAGGCATTTGTTGGGAATGTATGTGTATGTGTGTGTGTGTATGTGTGCGCGTGATGAATTGTACAGCGCCTTTACATTCCAAATAGATGTGAAAATAATAATCATAAATAATGGAAAATATTCTGATGTGTGTATGCATGTGTGCCACATACAGCGCGAGCCAGACTGTCAATGTGGCCGTCATTTGTTTATATATAATTGTCATGCGAGATTCATGCAGCGCGTTTTTAAGTTTAATAAAAAAGCGAATTCTTGATATGCTGAATGGATTAACGGTAGGGGTGATTTATTCATTTGTTATCACAGCGACACGAACCCTTGGAGAGATTTTAATTATTATTTATGCAAAGTTCAGTACGTATGTACGTGTGGAAAAAGAATGTATAAAGAGAAAAAATCACAAATTTAATTTTATGTTAAAATTGAAAACCAAATTATTGATATAAAATCAAATTTTAATAAATGGCAAATGACAGAATTTTTTTGCACTAAAATCAGTTTAAAATCTTACATTTTATAGTTAGTTACATGCCAAAAAAATAATATTTAGGCATTCAATTGTGGTTAACAGTTAATTTCACTTTGTTATTAATTAATTAAATAAAAAAATATCATATTAATAGAGAACGTTACTAAAATCAGTTTTTTAGACACCAATTTTTAAGAGTTTTTTTCTTTTGGAGAGATAGACAGAAGATTATTTTAGTACACGAAATGTTGGAATTATTATAAGCAAATTTTCATATAAAACTCACCAAAAGAAAGTGCCGCAGATATTCTATTTACAAAAAATATATAAAAATTATTAATGTAGCAAGAATAATAAATAAAAATCAACAATTACATAAATTCCATACAGTTTAGTTTAGAATATATTATTTGTTGCCCGTATTAACAAAATTTAAAAGTTATACATTAAAAAAAATCAAATTAGAAAGTCATACATTTAAGATTTAACAGAAGAAGTAAATAACACACATGATGATTTTTATTATTAAAAGTTAAAGATTCAACTTATTATTTGTTGCAACGCTGTTCGTATTTTTTTTATAACAATGAATTCAATACCCATACGAGATAGTAATATCTACAATTATACACGTTAAAAAGTCAAAAAAACGCTTTGTCAAATTTGATATAGAAACGACGTTGAAGGGGGTTAAGATAGTATGTGGTATGGAAGAAGAAGAAGAGGAAAATCAAGTAAGCGGATCGTGATGGAAATAAGTTTGTAGTAAATTTTAATTACTACGAGTAGTAATTTATTATTTAAAGAATGGATAGATGCTACCGTAAAATCAAAGCGACATTAGTCTTCTTTAGAATATAAATTAAATTAATTGATTGTGTAAAATGTACAATGTACAATGTTGTTGTAAAATCGGGTAGGGGGAACAATTAAGTGATATATGTAGATGTGTATATATATGTATATATATGAATAAACGTTATAGAAAGTGGTAAATTTTCTAAAACTATATACGCCAACCACCCGCACCCGCACTCGGGTAAAATACGCAAAGCAAACAATTAATAATATTAATGACGTACTGAAACAAAAGATACCTTTCAAAATAAGAGAAGGGAGAGGCTGTATGTAATGTGTACATGTATATAGAAGGAGGAATCCTTACAATGAGTGCTTCTACTTTATCAACAATATTAAACTACGACATAACAAGTCGGCTTATAACTTCATGTACATAACAAGAGCCTTAACTCTCTATAAAGATATATAATATTACATGGAGGTTTGCGCGTGACAGGAACGCATGCATCAATACCTGTTAAGGCCATATGTCTGCTTGAAATATTAATTACAGACGGTGTTTGAAACTCTATACAGAACTTATACATCAGGAAGAAGACATGTTTCGTTACACTTATACATGCGCTTCAAACTAAATCTACGCTTCTATGTACTATACTCCTCATCCTACGTTATATACATCTAATTTATTTTCGGATTAGATCACATCCTTTCATCTTCGGATGGAGGAACGAACGTTGCGTCTTGTCGTCGTCGTCGTTGTCGTCGTCCTACACACGTATTGCAAATGAATTTTTATCATCAAATTATATTTAACGTCCGCCTCGCTTTTTCTTCTTCTTCTTCTTCTTCTTCTTCTTTGCTTGCGTTTCTTTTGTTTTCCAACTTATTATTTTGGTATTAAATTTTAATAAGACTTTTCGTAGAATGTTGTAAATGCTTTTACTAAGAGAATAATACTCTAAAGGACCATGAAACTGATGATATATATGCTATTAGATTCTAGGTGGATCGTAAATAAAGCAGTGCAATAAACTTGCACAAATTATTTGTGCAAAATAACATACTAGATTGTGTTTGTAAGCTCAAAAAGTTTTCCCTTTTTTGTTACAAACAAACATTTTTTTTGCATAATTGCAATTTAATAAAATATTACAGCGATTGCAATTGTAAGTGAAAAGTAAGTTTTGTTAATGCTTAATAAAAATGGTGGCGGCGTCGGGCGAGGAGAAGCGAGAGAAATATTCACAGAGTGACCGCTACGCATGGGCCACACCCAGTCAGCTAGCTTCGATCGGTTCTGCCCGGTCGTTCCTCACGCGCGAGGGTGGCCACCCACCCCTATCTAACACCCCTCAGTTTCTAACCCCATAGGGTGCTACGACTAGGTAACCACCAGTCACGTTTACAAAGGAGCATTTCGCAATTTCGAAGCGCGAATATTCTGTCGTGCACATTCGAGCGACGAAGCGCAAGAGTGGGAAAGAGAGAGAGAGAGACTAAACCGTGTAAAGAAAAATTGCATTCATTGCTTAAATGAATATCTAATAGTAAGAGTTAATTTCACGTATGTGTATGTATCATATATACGTATTATATAAATGTATGTGTGCATGAGTGTGTAAATCGATATTCAAGTTATATTATAAGTTAGTAAGAAAGTTTTAAGCGGTGTGATGTTGTCTTGAGGGAGGTAAAACGTCGCAACACGCGGGCAAGTTGCGTCCGATGGAAGAGCCCCCCAGTATAGAACTCATCCCCCCACTTTATACAACATCAAACCCACCCCTCCGCAAGAGCTCCAAATACCACCGGCCTTCACAAGCCTTTCTAATCCCTATGCGCGGGGATCTAAAATCCATAATCCCCCTTCGCCTCCAACTTAAGGTATATATCCTAGAATAACCTTACACATACATATACATAAGGAGAAAGTTTCATTAGCATTCGATGCCTTTTGTTATATACGTAGATATATATGTATATATATATAAAACTAATCTATTTGAAAATCTTATCAAATGTTTCCTTTTTATTGAGCACGCAGGAATTTATTAAATCTTACGCAAAGTATGCGCATTAATCATAAAATTTTTGCTGTTTTCTTTTTCGCTCTTTGTTTGCTTCAACTTGACTTGTTTCTACGCGCTCATATATGCATAATAACATGTTTTATAATAGAAATATAAGAAGATTAGATATTAAAAATTTAAATTACAACATGCTCTTTACACTTAAAATTTAATATCATTTTGCATGCAAGTTCTTAAAAATAATATAATATATTTTTCGCATCGTCCATATTTTTAATATCGCATCCAAATTGCATAATAAACTATTAATTGTCGCGCGTTTATTTCTTTTTATTCAGATATCATTCCAACTTTTCATCTATAATCTACAATGTTATATATTTATTTTTATTAGCGTTGTATAAAATCCGTTTACAACCAGCAACAAAACTTAAAAATATTAGCTCTACCGAAAAGTTCTGTACGTTTGAGTAATAAATCAGTTAAAACAAAAATTAGTGTACTATCTATTGCATTCTTTCTGCTATACATCATTGCGCACCAATTTTTTTAATTGCAAACTTTTATTTAAACAGTATTTAGCTTAAAAAAGCCATTTTGATAAATACTACATTTAAACCAATACACAACATTACATAATCACCAAAAAAACATTTCCTACGTTGCATTGAAAATAGTGAGCTCTTAAAGTGCAGAGTTGAGGCAATGTCTATACTAAACATGTATTTTAGTAAAAAAATATATAAAATCTAAATTTAAACATTGGAATTATGCTTTCAAGAGGTCTTAAATAAGAATAAACACTATAGTATAAAATAAATATTAACAAGGATAAGAGAAAAAAATATTTTCTTTCCGGTAGACTTGATAATTCCTATACTTTTCGCGTCGATATTTTTAATATTTGCCGCGCACATCAAAATTGCATAGAAAACTATTAATTGCCTTATTTCTCTTTTTATTTATATAGATATAATCCCAACCCTTCATCTATATAATCTAAGTACAATGTTATATATATCTACTTTTATTAGCATTATATAATATATAGTTGCATTAAAGAAATGCGTATGTAGATTTATCGAGGTTTATTACAAGCAACAAAACTTTTATTACATTATTTTTAAGCTGCCATAAATCATTGTTTGCATAAACAACTACCGATTATAAAAAAGTGCATCAATATATATATGTATATATATTCCTCCCAAATAGATCGCATAAAATGTCTTACTTTGTTTCCCACCATCATCATCGCGCCACACAAAAAAAGCAACGGTATAGGTACCAATCCACCACGATTATCACTTATTTAGGAATGTAGATTTATTAAAATATTCGAAAATAATCGCGCGAATATTATCAAATGAATGAATTAAAATGGCATAAATATTTATCGAATGATATTTTCGCGACCGCTTTAATCATTTTAAAGCTTTGTATGTACGACGATTTTTTATACATGTATATATATATATATCTAAACCTATTTTATACAAAATTCCAATTTTGAAACACTTTCGCTTGACGTATTCTTAATACAGCTGAATATAAAAGCCAATCCGACGTGGGGAACTCACTAGAGACTTATTTTAACAACCTGAAATATATGTTTTCCTTTTATTTATTCTGTATTTTTATTTGAGGCAGATATCCAGCATTTTTCTCATACATTGCATAAATATAGGTATTGAAATCTAGTATAACTATGTAGAACAATTTGAGCGGATATAAATGTGAGCGCATGGAACGAAACGAAACGAAACGAAGCAGCGCTAGCAATAGCACTATAGCATCGTCATCCACACACCCACACACACACACACACAAAGACGAGCAAAAAAAGCGGAGCAGCTTTAAAGACGCGAGTGACAAATGTGACTGTCTTCGTGGTATTGTGTCTTTTCGTTGTTCCTTTATCCGTAGAAAATTTGTCCAAATTACAGTGTATGTTCGTGCGAGGAGGAAGCGAGTGTATTCCTGATTCAGCAGGAAACATAAACCGTCCATATGAAGTAAACAAAACGACAAATTTTCTTCTCTCCGCACAACCCTCCGCCTTTTCTTCTGCCTCGCAAACAAAGCACCATTGACCTTACTCTCTCAGCGGCAGTAGCAGTAGCAGTAGCAGCAACAACAACAACAACTACAACACAAACAACAATTCCCTTGCATTATCATCATCGTCATCATCATCCCGCACACAAACAAAACGCAAAAATGCTCTCCTTCGCATTTTACTACGCAAATAAAACTTATCTCAAAAGCATATTCTTTAATTGTGCCAGCTTGAATTTATTAATAATTATTCCATGGATGTGTGCGAGTATGTGTGCGCGCCGAGGTCCCTTTTTGAATGTAAAGTCAGTGCTGCTTCCCTTTAGAATGTGCGCCTCACACCACCAGACACACACCATCCCACATTCGCCTCGCACCCGAATGTAACAGTAACCACCCTCTATATGCTTTCTGTTTGATCCGAAACATTTCCTTGGCGGCGCTCAACCAATTCGAGTCACTCGCGTCGCATTACCGCGCCACGTCGACTACTCCGTTGGACATCTTTATTTGATACCTAGAGGCATGCAGGCTGGCTCAAAGACTTGCATATTATTTATTGCGTTTCCACGGCAAACACTATATTGCTTGCTCTTAGAAATAAGCCCCGGTGGGTATTAAATTTTCCAAGTTTTGTTGTCCGGCTTTTACAATATGTCTCAATTTATTAATGATATACACGCAGCAGTGGAATTAATGCGCACACACACTCACACACAAAGTTTAAATATTGGTAAATAAGCACCAAAAATGATGCGCGAACTGAAAATAACGAGAACAAGTACAAGAATAAGAAGAAGGAGATGATGATGAAAAAAAAAAGAATGAATAAACAGGTGGTTGTATTTTTACACACTCATTGAGTGTGCGGCGCAGCGCGAGAGAATAAAGTGCGAGAAAATATAATTAAAAACGCTTAATTAACATGATGTTGATGCGCCGCAGAATTGTAGATCGTTCGTTGCGAAATGTGTAGGAGTGTCCCCCTTAGGGTTGAAAGCATGACATTACCCGACATCCACCACCCGCTCCACCTCGTCCCTCTCCTGCCAGTCCCCCCCGGACTGCTGGATAAGCATTGACATTTCGGGCTGCTTGTTAGAATGTGACGCCCCCACATGTAGAGACTAAAACCGGGATACTGCAGAAAGCAAATATAAATACCTTCCTTTTCGGAGGCTTTATATTGTGTATGTATGTGTATGTGTGTATGTGTGTATGTATGTATACAAGCAGCGTCCCAGCGATGTTTTATTGGGATGTAAAACTTTCATGGAATTCGCAACGTCGCTTAAATTTCATTGCTTTATTACGTTCCTTTCAAATAATTGTCCTTTCACGAGCATAAACACTTCCAGATTCAGTCTGAGCGACTTTTTTCTTCCACCACCACGTCCTCCTCCTCGTCCTCCTCCTCCTTACTTCAGCAAAATTTCAAAACGTCCACATTCATAATGGAATGAATATGTTTGAATTTGAGTGGATGCATTCAGCGTTGAAATATAATTAAAGTTCTCATCATTTAAGATAAATATTTATTGCGCGCCTCGACTGTGCAAACAGAAAACGGAGAAGAGCATGACATTCCGCCGTTTGCGATTTGGTGATCATCAATGAAATGCAAGAGTGTACGAATATAAAAATGCATTCGAGCGTAATGTGAAATAGATTGATAAAAGTCATATGTATTTTATGCGATGTATGTGTGTATATGTGTTTTTTCTCTCCCAGTGAAAAGCAATAGACATCCGGAATGAATCGGCTATCAATTCTTCATTGATAATCGTTCAGTTATGACAGTGGGATACGTGTCTTTGAATACATCTAGTTAAGCATTCATAGAATGCAACAAAAGAGTGTGAATCCCATATATTAAAATTACAAACCCTTTTTTTCGCAACTGCAAATATATATGGGTGATTTTTGCATACATACCTCAATATATCAAATATTATGCGACCCTTTTTTGCATAGCCGCTATTGTAACCCTTTTTTTTCGTTTCCCACTACCCCAGAAATAATGTATTCGCGTTACCCTAACACTGTCTTCAGGGTGTTTTTTTATTGTATTTCTCGTAACCCTTTCACCCCAGAATCTGACACCAACCTATTATAGTTTGTTACAAAAAAAAATGGAACAAACGAACTGTGTCAAGATTCGTCTTCGGATGCTGCTGCTGCCTGTATCCTGACCGTTTTTGCATTAAAATGATAATAGTAATAAGGTCACATCAATACCGTTACCGATTTTTCTCACATCCGTTTCGGCTCGCTCTCGAACAAATGCCGGAATCGAAATTTCATCTCTCTATATAGTTATGCATGTGTGTGCGGCGGCTGGTGGTTCTGTGTGTGTAGTGTAATTAGTGAGTTATAAACCGCCTTAACATCTACCTTAAACTCATAACGAACTCGAAGATTTATAATATGCAAAGATTCATTCATAAGGGAGATGAACGGATTCGGAAGTACGTCTAATTACTTTCTAATTTCCTAATTAAAGTACGCTTTGCAGCATATTCGGTTATCAATTAACATAACATTCCACATAGAACACACAGAGAAGAAGAGAGGCGAATCGTTCTCTTACAAAATTTAAAACCGCAAACGATAAGTTTAATTATCTTAAAGCGCGCGCTTTTCCCAGCCATTGATTCATGCACCTCGCACTAAATTTTTATCTAACTTTCTTCCTATCCTTCCCTGCCTCCCCCATCCATTTCCACGCTATCTGTTAAAAGTGAAATTAAATCTAACAAAATATGCAATAAATATTTAAACTACTGAGAGGGAAATTCACTTAAAACTTTGTTGAAGCCTGTGACATAGTAAAAGCATTACAAAACTGTTTACATTTAATAGAGTTAAGTTGAAAAACTAATAAAACATGCTGTTTTGGGTGCGACACACTTGAGCTATTCAATATTGAATTAGATGCGAGTGAGATTCAGGTAGCTGTGCGCTTTTAAAATATGATTAGAATCGAACTCACACACACACACGCACGTAAACGCTACACTATTTTGGGGTGGTGGAAAAAATTATTTCGATGGGCAGCTTTTCAACAATGACAGGATTAAATACTCATCCCATTGAAAGATCGAAGATGGATTATTATGCTTTGACACCCGTAGCGCAACCATCATTAGTGGTTTTGTTGGTATTTTAATCGGCATACACACACACACACATGTCAGATCAATAAGTGTGCGATCAAGATGTTCGGGCTACCGGGCGAGAGAAAAACGAAGAAAAAGAAGAAGAAGAAAAAAAATGTTATGTTTGGAGAAATCGAAGGTTGTTGTATTGTAAACTGGGAAAACTCATTGCTCCATCACATTCTAAACGAGCTCGAGTTTATCTTGATGGCAGCAATAAAATACGTCACATGCAAATGTTCGTTCGCAACATCCAGGGTGTGGTCACAGATGCCTTCTCCAAGGCTTAATTTAGTTTCGAAGTAGTTTGCAAACCCTCCAAAATAAACTAGAGATTCACGAGAAGGGCGAGTGAAATTGGAAAATTTATGTCGTGCGACGGAATAAAGAGGGACTCTAATGTACTTTGCACACACACATCCACATTTTGCATATATCCGATTGCAACACACTCGCTTCTTCCTTCGTATCTTTTTTTTGCGTTTGCCTCCTTCATTTTATATTAAACCTTGAACTTCAATCTCGTGCTATAACTAAATTAGACTTGAAATAAAATGAGGAAAAAACTTTGCGAAACCGAAAAAATGCTTTGTCACTGTGGTACGTATACTCCTCTTACGAATCTGCTTTGCATAAATATTTGCTCGTACAACAAACGACTTAAAATTGATAATTGATCGCATAATTTCACAAAGAATTCGTGTTCGAACCAAACTTTTTAATACACTTAACCATTTCATAACACGACTGTGTGCAAACATTTGCAATTTTATAATTGCATATTTTTACATACAAATAATACAAAATATATTTTAGCACAAAAAATATGTGAATAATAAGTGGAAAGTAGATTTATTAAAGACGCTCGAGTGCAATTAAAGTGCGAAATGCTCTAACTGAAGTATCACTTACATTTTTGTTTGCGTATTTAAATGTCATAAAGTTTTCATGATGTTACAGAATATATTTAACATTTCAATAAAACTTGCATTAGAAACTATTATTACTAGCTCCATTGAATAAAAATTAAATTCAAACATTTATTGGAATATGCGAATTATGTTTTATAAATTTCAAAAAAAATGTTTTTGTTGTCGCACAAAGAAATATTGAGATTAAAGTATGAAAACTTCTTTGAAAATCGATTATTTTTTGTTAAAGAATATATTTAACATTTCAATAAGACTTGCATTACAAACTATTATTAACTCCATTGAATGACAATTAAATTCAAACATTTATTGGAATATGCAAATTATGTTGCATAATAATAAAGAGCAACAGAAGTTAAAATATATATGTTTTGCTTGTCGCACAAAGGTTTACCAAGATTAAAATATGAAAACTTCTTTAAAAATCCATTCTACAATATTTTGTTAAAGAATATATTTAACATTTCAATAAGACTTGCATTAGAAACTATTACTAACTCCATTGAATGACAATTAAATTGAAACACTTATTGGAATATGCGAATTATGTTGCATTATAATAAAGAGTAACTGAAGCTAAAAAATATATGTTTTGGTTGTCGCACAAAGATATATCGAGATTAAAATATGAAAACTTTTTTAAAAATCGATTATTTTTTCTTTGACAGTTTAGAAATTGAATTTCATTATTTCCTGTTCGATGTAATTCATAAATATTAACATAATTTGATCAAATATGCATATAAAAAGTTTTTATTATGTATCAAATTGATACTATTATTTATGGTAAAATAAAGATGATTTTAAATAATTTAAATAATTAAAAATAGTTTGGTATTTCAGTATTTGAGTCATCTATTTTAAAAGTAATAGATGAATTATTGATAGTAGGTATATATATTTGTCTTAAATGAAAATTGCAATAATAGAATATAACAGCAATATGTCGCATTTAAATCAATCTTAAGGGAGTTAAATTAAACTAACCACAACCCCTAAATAACTAACTAACCCCAGAAATTAAAGCTTCCAAAATGGGTTGCTTATTTACTGTTCCATTTATTATAAAAGTTACTACTATTCAATTTTGTAATACGGTATATTAACAGAATATGTTTTAATGTGTAAAAATTTAGAATGAAATAAACAATAAACAAATTTAAAAATTGTGACGTTTTGACAAGAGTATAAATTGAAGTTTATGATTAACGTAATTACTTATAAATACCTAAAAAGTTTTATTGTGTAGAAATTGATATTATTATTTATAATACTGATGATAATTTTCTATAGGTAGTCTGCGGAAACGTTTTAACAAATATAAAGTGAATTTCATTATTTATTAAGGGCGGGGTATCCATAAAAAGTAGTTCAAGTCACCTATTTTTAAAATGCAAATATTTCTGAAACCGTATGTTAGATTGTTATATTATTTAAATAGTCCATAAATAGAAGAGTTTTACAACGCACTAACATATTGACTTTTTGTATCGCATCTTCAGGTACT
>JARJDW010007933.1:0-20739 GCA_030264715.1 Adinopsis sp. GC000173 | reverse complement strand
TGCAACGATCATACCATGCTGGTCTACGCCTTCTCGTTCGATCAGGCAAGTCAAGCAGCATCGGGCGCGGTTAGTACTTGGATGGGTGACCGCTTGGGAATCCCGCGTGTCGTTGTTCACTTTTTTATTTTTTCAAAAAAAAAAAATTAAATAAGTTCTACAATTTGAGATGCTGCTATATTATATCTTTTTACAAATATTGTAATTAATTTATTTAATTAAATAGGTCCACATCGCATATAGAAATGACAAACATTATTTTAATAGTTTTGCATCAAACAATATTTATTCCCAAATAATTACACAATTATTTGAAAATTTATTTATTTTATAAACGCCGCTATAAACTTTGCAACCTTCTGAAATCGGACAGATATCATTCCAATTTTGAATGCACATATATCTGTTACCTCTGTTACCATTCGTTAGGAAAACTTGAATGAATGAATTTGATAAATAATTTTGAAATTTATAGAATATTGATTCCTGCAAAAAGCTCCACCAACATCTAAAGATTTAAATGTCACGAACTAAAAGTAAAATATGACAGAAGACAGTCGAAGACAGTTTAGTCATAGAGTAACGAAGTTACCAATATAAGAAATCCACAATTTCCTGTGATTTTGTTGATAAATTATTTAAAACGTAAATCGATACGCAAAAGGAATTTTATATGCAAATACATACATACAGTGGTAAAGCAATTACTAAATAATGGATGAGAAGAAATGTGGTGATGTGATACACACGTATTATAATGGTGGACCGGTCAGTTTAGATTTAATTGAAGATAACCTATATTTAGGAAATCTAACGGCTGCGACGGATTTGAATACATTAAATAAGTATGAGATTTCGCATATTTTAACCATAGATACTTGTCCTTTGCCTAGAAATATATTGGAGCTGAAGCACTTAACCACTAAATATATACAACTATCAGATCTGCCGAAAGAGGATTTATTGAGTCATTTTGATGATGCCTATGCATATATTAACGAAGGATTAGCTAATGGTAATGTTTTAGTACACTGTTATTTTGGAGTATCACGTAGTGCTACAATTATTATTGCATATTTAATGAAAAAATATGCATTGGAATATGACGAGGCTTTCAATAAAGCAAAAGCAAAACGATCGTTCGTTTATCCTAATCAAGGATTCGTATCACAACTAAAATTGTTTCGTGAGATGGGTTATAAAATTGATAAGGATTACATACGATATAAGATATTTAGGCTGGGAATGGCAGCGGATAAAGTAAAAAAAGCTCGTATCTTGCCGCAAGATTATTTTGATCTTGTTAAACCTGATCCTGGATTAACGCAAACCCAGCCAGAGCCAAATGTATATAGATGCAAAAAGTGTCGAAGAGTTTTGGCTGGAGAAAGTAATCTAATAACACATTTCGATAAAAGTGATGAAGATGTTAATAAAGTGTGCACGAAAACATACTTCTTGGAACCGCTGTCGTGGATGGCTGGAATAACACAATCACCTCAGGGTAAACTGCATTGTCCCAAATGTAGTAATAAGGTGGGTTCGTTTAGCTGGATTATGGGATGTCAATGCCCATGCAAAGCGCAGGTCGCTCCAGCATTTTATTTATGTCCGTCGAAAGTCGATTGGACGAATGTTGTTAAAAACGTAGAATGTACTATTTAATAGAGCTTCCAACAAGCTAAGTTGCAGTATAAACAAATAAATATCAAAAAGGCTTTCTTACAACATTTACACAATATTTTATAATAAGATTGTGATTTTTACATTGAGTCCATCCTTAAATGTTACATGACACATTCGTTGTTACACGCAAATATGATATTTATTAGATTTTCTATTATTGCAAGGTGCCGATTTTCAATAATAATTCAGTATTATATTGTGTAGATTAGGGATGCACTAACCGCGATCTGTAACAATTACTTTTGTGGCTTAGCTAATAGAACTGAATAATAAACAGTGACTTAGAAAAAATACAAATCGTTTATGAAAACGAAAATCAAAGGGAAAGACAATATTATTATGCAAATCATATAAGCAGTAATTCAACCATAGGAGAGCTCAGGGTTAAAGTGTTATTTTCTAATAGAAATGTTAACTAGAAATAGAAAAATATTTCCCGGGAAAATATTACTTGGATTACGTTAATTCTGCGCTCTCTAGATAGAAACATGATAATTTTCAAATAATCTACATTCAATTGACTTTAATGAAAATAAACATTTTATTATACGAAAAGAAAGGTGAGCATAGCGTCATTATGTTATAGTGATAGTAATGATTTATCAGTGTAGCTAGAATTAAAACGTAAAAACTGAAATGTATGGCGTTGGATTGCAAATTTTAATCTGCATTCCAACAAATAATATTTAACCAGCTACCCTTTATTTTTGTATTAAAATTGCCTTAGTTATGATTAATTGAAATGTACTAAGTTTCTCTGTCATCGTTTTCAAGGAAAATTGACTCCCGATAATAGTACTCGTTACATTCGAACTAATATTATAGTATGTTTAAGTGTTGACTTTTTTAACATTTCCTGAGAAAACACTTGGTAGGTACACTTATTGTATATAATAAACTTTATATGTATCATCAAGAAAAAAGATGTTGGAAGAATAGTCATTCCATCTATTTAGTATTTAACATTGTATTTTAATTTTTTTCCATATGATGCCTGTGAAGGCGAATATATATGGAAATTTAAACATTATAAAGGTTATTATTTATAATTTGTATACCTACCAAGTATTTCCCCAGGAAAGGCTGTTTATAATAGCGCATCCAGCGAATTGTTACAACAAACATCTTAGTATTTTAAATATGTCTATTCTGTACATTTAAAATTACTGGTTAAATCTGGTGAGCAGACGCTGTATACTATAAAATAAAATGGCATATATCCGCTTTTCTTTTTGTATAATAAACAAGTATTTTTATTTAAATCGGCCCAGTACAAAGCATTTGATAAGTGAAATGTTTATTCAAGTCATCTTTAGTTAAAATATACGTAAGTAAAATGTAAATAATTGTCACAAAAACTCCATGTGGCGTTTGGTTTCTCAAAGTTTATGCATCCCTAGTATAGAGAGATATGTGTATATGTGTGATTGAATTATAATTTTATAATAAAACCCACACAATCAATTAAAATAAGAAACAAGATTTACTTGACATACATTTTTCTTTTCTTTAAGTATGTCTGTGTGTGATGCTCTGACCAAAAAGAAATATGTATGCATCTAGGCCTTTGAATAATTAACTTTAATTATAAATAAAATGCTTTCTCAATTTTGTTGTTGTTATTGTTGGTTTTTTATTTGTATATAAAAATGAACAATGAATGTGATATTTATAAAATAATCTACGGTGACAAATAATTTAGAGTAAATTAAAATTTATCAACTAAATGGAGAATGTGTTGTTGTTCTTGATCCCGCCATTCTTTATCACCTTCCTCGCCCAAATTACCAGCGTACTCGCGCATTACATGTCTGATGGTTTTCAATGATGCACCGCGCAAATTTAATATTTGTATAACACGCTGTTTAATACTCTGTATACCAGCATTACACGTCTCCAAAATAATATAGTCTATTAATTGTAATGTAAATAAACCTCCTTCGAGCCGCTTCAAATATGATACATCTTCATCCTCATTCTCGTCCAATTCTTCATCAACAGCTTCAACTTTTTCTAGGTATTTAAAATGGAGTTCCATCAATCGATCGACTTTTTCATGATCATTTTCTGTAAATTTACTAATTAAACGCTGCCGTTGTCCACCGCGACAGTTTCGCAACATCGATGCAATGATTGATGTGACGTGTTCTTCGTGTTCCTCAGAAGATAACACACGTTTTCGATTCTTCCGTGGTGTTTTCATAAATAGCGGAAATATTGTGCGCAAACCTAAAATGTCCACGAATTTATTACAATTATCCTTTCCTTGTGATCCGCTCATTGCATAGTCGAGCACCTTGAGCGAACCATTACGCGATGTTTTCTTCTCGCGCAGCATCAGATTCATCAACTGCAAGCCTTCGCCTTTAAGAAATCGCTCACGATTAGGCGTCGCCATTAATGCGCTACACAAACAGTTGAATAAATTCTCCATCAATTCGTGTTCTTCAGCGTTTGCAGGATCGTGGCGTTTGTAAAATGCGAGTTGCTGTAATAGTACATCGATGCCGTCCATTTCTCCCAACGTTAAACGATTCGAATTATTATCCTGCAGGAGAATTGATAACATTTCACTGGCGTATAATTTATTAGCGTCGAAAGGTGCTTTGATTTTTAAACGTCGCAATAACCACTGTAGGAGACCTTGCTTTGAAGCTTCATTGCAAATTTCTGGACGCAATTCCGTCAAATTTTCAATAATTCCTAGACTGTTATGTACGCCATCACCTTCTTCTTTGACTGACTCATCTAAACGATCCAGATTCTGTACTAATAGTGCAATTATTTGATGATCTAGCAAAGCTTCAAGTAAGGCTTCAGCACCATCTTCAGATTCATTTAAAATATCTACATCCGTAAGTTCTTGAATCAATTCTATTGTTGCAACCTAAATAAATTATAAAATATAATATTTGTATTAATTGAAATATTTAACTTACAGCAACATCTGTATTATCGTGTGATAATAATTCAAGTAAACTAGGAATAACATTTAACTTAACCAATAAGGGATAGTAATCAGGAGCAGTTGCCAGTACTCTCATTTCTTGCAAAATTTCATGCAATTCTATCTCACTTTCCATAAACTTTTCAGGTGCGTCTGGGAATTTAATGCGCATTTCACGATTTTTCAAGCCCCGCTTCTCAAAGTTAAGGACTATGCGTTTAATTGAAGTTTCATCCAATACTTCTCCCTACAACGAATACAATTCAATAAATCAAAACATTCAATATACAGTGATATAAGTACTTCAGTCTGTTCCGTTTCAACAAATTTTAATATCTCTGCGCGTTCTTCTTCAGTAATTTGATCAATGGTACTAATAGAAGGTGTAGGTGAGGATCTTCTCGTCATTTTATTCGCTTTGGCTCGTGCAAGCCGTCGCATTTTCTTTTGCTTTTCATTTTCATCAATCTCACTATCATCCCCATCCTGATCAGCCGGTCGCTTCACCGCTTGAGAGGGCTACAATAGTTTTTATAATATATGAAAATGTATTGTAAATTTATAATATATTTACCTTATAATTCAATAATTCTCCAACATCCATAATTTCAATGATAGACTCTCATGTGTCCTAGTCTAGTTTGAATAAGTAACTATAACGTATGTTATTTGACAAAATATATGAATTTCGTGTTATATTAGACAGGTATATTGGGGCTTATTTCAACAGAGTAAACTAAGAAGGGAGATTAATAAATACAAATATTGTTAACGCGTTTTGATACATATAAAGATCAATCCAAATTTCCTCTATGTTTCGGCCATTTAATAAGTTTGTATTTTTATAGTTGGTAGTTTCACTTCGGTACCGTTTCATTACGAGAGATGTCGCTTTACTGTAATTTTGTATAATTTTGGTTTTAAAAGATTTCTAATATTTTTAATAAATATTTTATAAGAACAATGTAATTGTTGACCGTAAAAATCTACAAGAGTGAAGTAACATTAACTCCCAACAGCAACTACTATAATCTCAAAATGCAGTAAGTAAAATATATTAAATATATTGTTTAGTTTAACAAGGAAAACTCGAAAAAGCACTAGGCAAGATGATTCGTGTGGATGATGACTGGTAGATTGCAATACATTTTTGAATCAGCTATATGTTGTATATAACAATATTAATTAGTTTTACATATTTTGCGTATAACTTTAGGTTGGTGAGCAATATTTTTGTATTCAGTACCTATACAGATATACGCAGTTTGGAAATGGATTGGAATATGATAAGGTAAGTGATTAATATCAGCACCATGTAATTGAAAAAGAATTAATTAAATTAATTTGCTGCATCAGTAATGTTTCCTAGTAAATGACTGAAAATATTTTAATATTGGAAAAATTAAGTTTTCAAAAATATAATTCTTGGGAAATATTTTAAAATGAAAGAATACTAAAACATTTAACATACTTGGTTTTTATGTATTTTACATAAGTTTTACAAGGAGTATAATGTATACAATACAATACAAAATAAATAATCTACATTCCACAATACCTTTGGTCCCAGTATCTGTTCACATAAGAGAAAAGATGAAATTTTATAGTAATTATAACATTAAATAACTTACAAATAATATAATACAAATAAAGTGGGAAAAAACATTAATAGATTAAGCGCAATTTTGAGCATATACATATTAAAATTATTTGAATATTACTATTTGTATATGTACATATATATTTAGAATAATAATGATTAGACTTTAACAGCTTTAAGACCCTTCTTTCCACCGAAATTTCGTATAGCACTTAGCAATTCGTCGCGTGGATCTTTAATTGGTTCAATTTTACTTGTTATTTTCAACGTTTTCGGCATGACTGGAGGTGGTGGTGCTTTTTCATTTCCTAAAGAAAATCTATTATTATTAATATTAACAGAATTTTTTAAAACAATATTTCCCAATATGTTATTTGATGATTGATTGTTTATTAGTTTACTAGATTCGGTACGTCGTAAATTGCATTGTGAAAACGGTACGCTTTTATTGATACTAAAATTATTATCTTGGAGTTTCGGTTTCGTTGGTAATGTTTTGTAAGTGCTCCAAGAATTAATATCCTTTTCATCCATATAATTCTTTATTATAGCGGTATTTTGCGAGAAGCTATTGATTCTTGTTACTGGTTTCTGAAGAGATTCGCTATTGATAAATACTTGAGAATTTTTGCTGTTTATATATCCTAGAGATTTCGATTCGTTGATGGTGGTTGTGGTAGTGGTAGTAGTTGTATCGTCAGGACAAATTTGCGTAATTGACTTATTCATTTGCATATCTTTGAATGGTTTCTTTAACTCCACTGAGCGCACAATTGGCACGCGGGAAATGTCAGTGCCTGAATCAACAGCTATCGAATGCGGTCTATTTTCCACTTTATTAATATTTCCGAGCGGTTTCCTATACGCTGTTGCCGTGGTATGATTGATGAATCTTTTAGAAAAATCATCATCCTTTTTCGCTCCAATTTTAATCACAACATTTCCGGAATGTGGTGATGAAATGGGTTCCGAGCCATTCACTTTAATACTGACATTATTCTGCACTTGCTGGTTGAGCGCATACATATTTGATTCATTTTTAGGCCTATCCGACCAAGTACCTAAATTAATCGACGGCGGTCCTTGATATTTATAAATTTGTGATGTTTTTACTGGTTTTATATCTTGTTTCTCTGTTTTAGTAATTTTATCCTCTGAGAATCCTGTCAATTTTGTTTGAATTGCGCGCATCACCTGCAAATAATAATATACAATTAATTAATAAACATTTTAAATAAATAATTAAGTATATTACCTCTACACTTTGTAGATCCAGTGTACTCTTTGATTTGGATAGATTACTAACAGGTTCACTGTCTACGCTGTTCGATCTATATTGATTAATCGCCACTTGTGATTTTGAACGCTTTATTGGATTTAACGGAACCCAAGCGTTATTTTTGACTGATTCGGAACGCATAATAGAGTTTTCATTGACGGTAGAATCTTGTCTTCGAAATTTATTAAACTCTTGTGGCTTTTTGAATGTTTCTTCTGATCTAATTGTTGTTAGGTTATCTGCTGAAAATTTGCGTACGGGTGGTACAGATTCAGTTTTAGCATTCTCTGCATTGCTGCGAATGCTATCGTCTTCAAAAATATTGATTTTTTGTTTCGGTTGATCGTAGGTAGTTATTTTGAAATTGGGCAAACTGCTATCAGCTGCAGAGTGTATGAAATTGTCAGTTTTATTACTACTTCTCGACAATGTGCTCGTTTTTGATACAACGCTGCTTGTAAGCACTTCCTCTAGTTCGCTAAGCACACTAGATCGTTTGCTTGCAATTGATTCGGTTTTTGGAGTTTCAACATCATCATATTTTAAACTAGTTGCTAATTCTCGATTGTACACTAAAGATTTACGTTTCTCAAGGTTTTCTAACGATAGTTTATTGTAAATTGATTTATCATCTTCGCTAATCTCGCTCGGTGTTGCTTCTGATTGGGATTGCTTTACAAGGCATAGTTTCTCAAATAATTCGGGACTAGTTACCACTGAGTCAGTTTTATTCTTCTCCGTAGAATCGTAATTTGTCAAACTGTCTAAAGTTGGACTGCTGTCTCTGAACGCTGTTGGCGGTGACGGCAATTGATATTCCCAGTCCGTTTCTAAATCCGCTTGATGGTTGTCCAACTGATCATTGCTCGTTGGTGGAATTTCATCTTCCTTATGTTCATTATTATATTCTACTTCTACTTCTACTGGCTCAGTTCGCACACTTTCAATCTTATTCGGAGACTCATTTTCAACAATCTCTGAATTCTCTTTAGATAAATTAATATCAGTCTCAATGTTACTCGATAGAGTCGTCGCCAAACTACTCGCGATCGATTCTGGAGGTGAATTCGTTGTATAACATGTTGCATTTTCGGTTATTGCAACCGATTCTAAAATAAAAATCACAATTAGCCTGTAAAATTATTAAATTCACATGCAGCAAGCATTAGTAAGAAGAACATGCCTCTATCCAAATCCCTCGACACCTCATCCATATTCTCTATATAGTTCTTACTAGTTAGACTCTTTCGTATTTCGCCCTGTTTTAATACTTCTGACAGCATTATAAAATCAGTGCTTTCATACTCGTCGGGACGTATATACATAGCGGGTTTAAATAAACGACTTTTAAAGTCGTAAATGTAACTTAAATCTTTTTTAGGTTTTTTTCGTATCGTTGCAATCACGGATGGCTTTTGAACTGTCATAGAAGCGTTGACCAAAGGTGTGGAATTCGTTTTGTTATCACTACTACTATCATTATCTGACGAACATGCAAATTCTTCGTGGCTTGAATCAGTATCAACTGTTATAATCGTGTTATGTGTGTGTTTAGTATGTACAATGGGGTGCGAGGTATTAGTAATACGTGCAATATCTAGCATGCAAGAAAAGAAATACAAGCAATTAGTAAAAAGAGTTAGAAGTAAAGATAAGACTACAATAGAATGCAACTAGGAACACAAAACTCTAAAAATAATCGTTTCTAAATTTGGGATAAGTTGCTGGAATGTTATCTAATTTATCTACCGCACTAATACTTGTCGTATTGATTTGTTCAGCTACGAAATGCATACAATTAAGTTTAAAATTTTTGAATGGTGAATTTGGTTGCGATGACCAAACTATCTGCTCGCCTTTGGTAAATTTACGATTAGGAAAATTACGTGTTGATGCAATTTTACGTTTAGCTTGTTCACGCGAAAATTGTGGTAATGACTCTTCAATTGGCGGATCAATGAATGTTTCATCAGTAATTTCCATAAATTTAATAATTGGTGCACTTTTAGCACGCTTGCAATTTTCTCCAAGTGCTGGTTGTGTATTATCATTCAAGCATTCAAACGATTTCGACATGCTTTTAACAATTTTAGATTCGTTGTTTACGTTTACGATGTTTTGCATCGCAATACTTTTACTGTTACATAATTCATTAAATTTATCGCATTGCAATTTAACGTTATTATGCGTTTCAATTTTTTCGGATACTTTAATATCACTTTTCTGTTCTAAAAATGCATATTGCTGGCATTGTAGTTTCACACTATTATGCGTTTCAATTTTTTGGGGTACTTTAACATGCCTCTTCTGTTCTAAAAATGCATATTGCTCGCATTGCAATTTAACGTTATTATGCGTTTCAATTTTTGGGGATACTTTAATATCAGTGTTTTGTTCTAAAAATGCATAATGCTCGCATTGCAATTTAACGTTATTATGCGGCGTTTCAATTTTTGGTGATACTTTAATATCAGTTTTCTGTTCCAAAAATGCATATTGTTCTTGCTTTAATTTATTGGGTTTTGATTTTGGTATTGCATCACCAATTAGCGTAAAATCTTCTTCGCTCGCAAACATTTTTCTATGGCATTTCACTTTTAATGCATTTTCATCCACTGATGTTTGCTTGTTATCATTGAGAAATGCCATTTTTCTTTGATGATTTTTTAATCTTGTGCCAATGTAGTCATTGCCTTTTATGTTTAAATTTGTATTGTTTTTATTTGTCTTGCTGATGGATAATTTTGTAGATTTTTTTGCCTTTTTACAACTTCCATCGATAGTGTTATCAATATGCGATGTTAATTGATGCTCTTTTTTTTCAACAACATCTTTAGCATTTAATTCATGTTTGTTTTTAACATCCTGTTTCGTGCTATCTGTCCTTTTTAGTTTAATAAATGCTTGTTTACATCCTTTGCTAGTAGTATCTGGTAATTTATTACTCGATTTACTTTCAGTGATCGCTAATAAATTCAATGGTTTAAGTTTGTCATCGCTTTTTATATCCGGTTTAATGTTTAGTTTATTATCAGCATCATCATTTTTATTTATATTTGACTGCTGTTTGGTATTTTCTTCAGAGTTTTTCTCTTTGGAAGCGGTAATGCTCCGAGGTAATTTAACTTGCAATTTCGATTTTCTAGCATTTGGATGTTTTTCAATTACTTGAAAATGTGGATTAACTCGTAAAATGTTTTCCTCTGATGCTTTGCTTCTACCTATTTTAAATTTATTTTTACTACCAGCGGCTAAATCATCATGATTATTATTAACTAGACTAAATGTTTTTTTAAATATATTATTTCCTTTAGCATTTTTGCGCGGTTCATCGTCATGCTTTTGGCTTTTATGTTCACTTTTGACATTGAGTTGTTGCTTCAATTCCGCAAAAATATGTAATGGTTTGGTTGTTGCTTCGCTTAATGATCGTTTTAATGATTTATCTTCTGCTTCTGTTTTGGTTGTTTTTGATGCGACTCGAAAAGAATCTTTTAATGAAAAGCTAGAGGCAGATTTGCGTATCTTCTCCATTGATTTAGTTATATCCAAACTCGCTTGACAACTTTTGAAATTAATGCTTTTCACTCTCTTTAATTTGCTTATGAAATTATTATCCACATTTTGTTTATTGGGACTAGATGCAATTTGTGAACCATCAATTGTCTGGCTATGCTTTAAAACCTTGCCATCGCTTTTAATAGTAAAACTTTTAACGCGCTTCAATGAATCAAATATGCCTTTTGATACACTTTCTTTGTCATTGGTTTTATCAGGCGACGATGGAGTAAAATCAAAATTGTCTTTATCACCATTGCCTCCCAATTCATTACTGAACGATATAGTTTTATTCGCTCGTATGGGGAATTCGTTCAACTTGGGTGAATGGATTTGTGAGTCTTTAAACGAATGGTACGAATTCGTTGGAGATGGTGTAGCAACATCTTCCTTTTTCATTCGCAACGACCTCATTTTTTCCGATATGTCTGGCAACGATTTGCTTGTGCCATCGAAGGAATTTTCAAATTTCTTACTCCATCGGCGTGTCATACTGCTATGAAACTTTCGAATGAATTGTGTATCGTCCGGCGAACCGTTTTTAACATTTCGCGTTGTTGTCGTCGTTGTTCGTCTCGTCTCAAACCGTTTAATAAATACATTTGCGGAAGTTAATTTATTTTTGATTGATGTAAAATTAAAATCGGACTTTGATGTTGATTTATTATTTTTAGAGTTTTGTTTGAACGCTGCAAAAATGTGAAACTTACCTTGTTTTTCTACAGGACTAGCAACTACGGGACTAGCTTTTTCTAAGTTGTTAATGGAGCTGGCTGATTTTAAAAATGGTGGTGGAGGTGGTGCTTTCTTTTTTCGACCTTAAACACAGATTAAATTAATACATTGCAATCAATTAACAAGTATCGGTATAGCTACCAGTAAAAGCTAAACTAGAAGTTGATTTTGACTGTGAAGACATACTAGTTAAATTACTCATACTTCTACTGTACTCTCCATTCAATTTATCAGTTTTTGGTAAATCGCCCAACAGCATTGTTTGCGGCCGTCTAGGCAGTGACGTATTCGCATTATCACTCAAAATCGATGCCTCATGATAACCAGAACTGTCACTGCTGTTGCGCGAATGACAAATTGTTAAGCCATTTTCCTTCTTTGCATTCGCATCGTTTGACGACTTTTCAGTTTTCGCAACATCCTCTTTCATTTGAGGCGGCTTAGGCGCTGGTCGCCGTTTTCTGACAGGCGGTTTTGGCTTTTCTGGTGCGGTGATGATTTGTTGTTGTATGGCTGGAGGTGTTACTGAACGCGATTCGTCACTTTGCGTAGGTGAAATAGATCTATCGCTTGATAAAGAACCAGATCCATTACTCTATAACCGATCAAATTGGAATTGATTTATATGCATATAAATAGATAAAATTACCGTTTTGCCGCGTTTCAAAAAGTTGAATAGTCCACCTCCCGACTTTTGCTTACGTTCGTCATCTTTACGAAACGCCATTATATCACTTGCAGAAAACGTTTGTGTCAAGCGTGATGAGTTTTTCGATAACAAATACACTTCGATAATCTGGTAGTCACTAAGTGAAAGTTTTGGATCCAAAACTTCGTCTAGATTCACTATAAAACGTAAAAAAATATATGTAAAAAATATGTTCGCGCATAATAAACAACTACGTTTAAATCATATTTATAAGTTGTGTACAGTTCACTCGCTCTCTGAAAACTGGTTCACAATTTATTATCAAAAAACAAATATTTATCAGATTATTTTATTATTATTATTATGATTGTATGTTTTAAATTTTTTAAACTACCTTTGTCTACACACAACGAGATAAGTAGCTAATATGAATGGATGAATAGATTCACTGTTACTGTAATTTGCAGTGAAATCATCTAAGACTATTTTTATAAGTGATGTATTAATTATTTAGCTATTCGCGTACATGAAAAACAATAAAACTGAAGGTTCAATTGATCATTTATTTTCATTGCACGTTGAAAATTGTCAAAGCAAGGTTATCGTGGTTTTTGAATACTTACATGGATGTCGAAATTCGTACTTGTTTGGATCTAAATTCTTTTCATCGCAGACCTTCTTCATTACGTCGCTAAGTCTTATATTCATGCTCACCCTGCTTACATAAAGTTGGTTTCTAGGTAGATGTACTTTCAATCGAAAAGTACTCTCGAACGGCTTTTGCCCGGGAGCAATGTTTCGTTGCGCGTTCAAGCCGCGATTTTTTGGTATGACTCGAATGTGTTGAGTTTCCAATGTACCAATTGGCGTGTTCGGCATGTATGGTAGTATTTTATCGCCTTGGCCTAACATCGGTTCCATACCTAACGCTTGCAACATGTAACCAGATATTTGTAAATGATGGGCATTTGTTATTTGTATTAAAACATCCATCATTGGTGTACTGTAATGTAATGTAGATTCCATATTATACATAAATATATACAATCGCAATCGAATTAAAAACATTGATTTTACCTTCTTTCCACTGACATTTTCACCGATCTACCGTCTGGAAGATGTATTGTTAGATCCATTGCTCCAGCAAGCATATCAGGTGGTGTATCTTCGGTAATATGCATCATTGTTACGCTAGTTCCCCTAAAAAACAAAACCACATTACGATTACAATGCGATAGTTGAAGTTGAAAAAAATCGAAGCGAAGCAAAGCAAAGCGTTTATTGCATACAATAGTAACAGGTTGCCACCATATCGTTGTATGTATGTACTTCACATTTTCGCATAGAATAAAAACACCATTCACAATGTATAATTCAGCCGCATATGCAATGTGACTTGCTTAGAATATTTTCAATAGAACATTGTTGTATTGGATTTAATTATAAGAATAGTTTAACTTCGGTGACATCACATAATACAGTCAATTTTGCAGAAAATGGAATTTCTCATACATACACAGTGCACTATATGCATGCAGTTACACAACAATCGCAATGATTAGAATCTTGTCATAAGCTTATTACAAAATTAATGTACCATAATAAATCTGTATTTGATTGAAGATAGGTTCACTGCTTTTTATGGTATAATTTGAATATTGTTACATCTGTTTTAAAATAATATACCTGCTATTATTATATAACCATATTTACATTAGGAAATTCATTTTACTCTAGTCTGCTATTTATAAGTAATTTTATTGTTGCAATACTAAAATATTGTGCCAAATTATGGTTTTGTTAATGAAATTCTTTATACCCAAATGATTATATTGTATGACAGAATGTGAGTAAATCATTTTTATTGCAAATTATTGTTCAATTATGCATCAATATTGCTTTTATTACGGTCATTATTTTAGCTGCGTTTTGTTATAATTGAACATAACAATAATAATAATAATAATAATAATAATAATAATCGAAATTATATCAATAAAACTAACAAATTTGTAGGTAAGTAATAAAATTTTAGTTTATGTAATACTGGTTTATTTAATCATTTAAAATTAACGATTTTGTTATAATATATAAAGAATACAGTAAGTTTTGGCCTAGAGGAGTATTTATGAAAGTACTGTTAGAGCAGTGGTATAGTAACGAAAAATTGTTAAATTGAAAAGTAATGACATCCATATTAGGAAATCCTTTAAGCAAATTTTTAACCGTAAAACCTGCGACAAATTATTTTTTAAAGTTTATGTTAATATAGTAGAACGGTCATGGCACGTTGCAGCACCAGCCACCGACGATTGTAGATATAAATTCGTAAAAGAATATTTTTTCCACATATGACCTTCCATTGGCATTGCATGTAACAAGGACACTTATACATTATGGATTATCATTGCTAAGGCTTTTTTCTCTGCTTGTATGACTTTACATCCATTAAACGGATAAGCAGGCGTACACGTGAAAATACAATTGAGAGTATTTTATTCAAGCGCGCACATTTTATGCGTTTTGAGAGAGAAATAAAAAAATGTTTATTTGTATAATTATAGCTGTGTTGCATTGCTGAGTGAAATGCTAAATCAATTTCGTCATGTAAATTTAAAGAGTTGTGATTTCTAATCGTAAGATAATNCGCACATTTTATGCGTTTTGCGAGAGAAATAAAAAAATGTTTATTTGTATAATTATAGCTGTGTTGCATTGCTGAGTGAAATGCTAAATCAATTTCGTCATGTAAATTTAAAGAGTTGTGTTTTTTTGATTTCTAATCGTAAGATAATTAACTATAATGCTGCACATTTTCGCAACCAACTGAATCATTTGTGTTTGATTGATTTTTACGCTTAAGTCATACTAATTAAAATTTTATTTTCATAATTCTGTTATATAATGATTTAAATATGAAAATTAAAATATTGATCATGATGAGTTTTTTTATTGATTGATAGATGAATCATTTTATCAATATTCTATTGAATGTTGCTCAATCAGATTTTGTTGATAAAATACAAAAAAAAGATTTCATTAATATATATTTCGATTATCTAATAACTATTTAACGCAGTTATCAATTGTAATATTTTTTTATGGAGTGTTAATCCCTGAAGTCATAAAGATAATCGTCAAACATTTATTATTAGATAAATGCCAAGGATATAAGATATTATGCGTAATAATTTAAGTTGCAGCAAATTGATTTTTGATTAATTAACCTGCATTTGAGTAAACGCATATTAATCTAGCGTAAAAGGAAATGCGGTACGTTTTGCAACAACACAACATAACATACATATGAAATTTATGGTAATTTTGGAACGTTTTTAATGCGATTAGCGCGCGCATTGAACATTCCCCATATATGTTTTCTTAATGCACTCGCGGTAAATTTGTAACACTTTCCTCGTATATGTTTAGCTAGAGATGTTGGCGATTATCACTATAATTTAATGTTTAAACGTACATGCATCGATTTTTAAATGTAAAGAAAGTGTGACAAACATTGTTGTTGTAAAAAATTGTAATTTATGTATTTACAACCAAATTTTAGCAAAAATTAGAAAGGAAACCTAGATTAAACTATATTATCTGCACTCTCACTTTTATGGCGTTCGTAAACTGAAGAATTTATAGTGTGTGTATATTCTACATTGGAGCGTAGGTTGGCGATTAATTAGCCAAAAAAATAAATGCACGAGAATTTAATTCTATATATAAGCAAGCAGCATAAAGCTATGATTAAATAAAATAAATTTATTAGACATAAAAATATATTTAAATACGAAGCTAATATTTAATTAGAAGTTATAATTACCAATATTATTTTATTATTAAATATTGGATTTAAATTAATTAATTAAATTGCATTTTAAACCGATTAATATTTAATGAATTTATTTCATTTATCACAATGCATTTATATTTTTTAATTGCACAGCTAGTTTAAAAAAACATCAAAGGCATAAATGTTTTAATCATGTTTTCTGTTAAACAAAAAATTTGACAATTGTGATAATTATTTGGTGGTTAAGCAGCGTAATAATGTAGCAATTATAAAAGGATTTAAATATTGTTATTATTATGCAAAAAGAACCAATTCAATTGTTAGTTAATTAGTAATGTAGAAATGTTTGCATTATTCTTTCGTATAAAATAGATTAAAGGCGTGACTTTACGTATATGAAAATTTTTATATTTTTATGATTTATTTATAACAACAAGTTAAATATTCATGAAGCTGATTCGCAGATGAAGCTGTAAATCAACAATAGTTTCGTTTATTACATTTTCATGTGAACATTTAGAAGCATATTCATATTGTTTTACTTATATATAATATTTAAAAAAGAAACGCTTCTTTCCGTATGAGAAATAACAGTTCAATGAATTCAGTTAGTTTTTACATATTTTATAGAAAAAATATGTTTATTTCGTAACAAATTCTAATTTAAATATATTAATTCATATAAAGTTAATTAATAATGCGACAAGGCTATGCAAATTAACTTGAATTTTGAATATTTCAAACATCATGATCATCGCCGAATAATAAACAGATAAATTTTCTAATTTATTACAATATAAATAATACCTTTTTAATTAAAATATTTTTGTCGTTAGTTCCAAGCGAAAATCAGTTGAGAGTTTTAAGTTAGAAAAAAAAACGCAATCTTATTAATAGGAGGAGATGTGTAAAAAATAAAACGAAGATGATGAATGGTAGAAGTCGTTGGCCGTCACACCGTTTGAATCTTTTGGTATAGTAAGTGAATTATTCTTATTATTATATTTAAGATAATTATTGTTACGGTTGAAAACCTAGATGTGGCAAATAGATTGAATAAGAATGCAATGCTATATGACACTTTTCCATAGCTATTCTTTTCAATTTCATGAACAATAGTTAAATTTTCAGCTTATAATAAGTATTTAAATATATATTTCTCTTATTTTATTTTAATACATAATATAATATAGTGATTTTATAAAATATGAAAATAGTAATAACAAAAATCTAACGTATAAGAAAAATGACAATGTTGTGGTTAAGGAAATAATAAATAAATTCATAAACGACAAATAATGTGTTGGGGTTAACCAAAAATTACGTAAATAATAATCAGAAATAAATAAATCTATAAGACAATTTTACTTGAATAGATTCAAAGTATGTATAAAAAGTAAGTAAACAAACAAATAAATTAAATAATTTATTTATTGCGTACAACTTTGTATTAAAGTACCTATTATCTATTAATATATTTAATTGCATTTATAAATTAAATATTCCCACATAGTTTGAACACACATTATGTTTGCGGTGCCATTTCAGAAAACTTTTTTTTTCCTTGATGTGGAATCAATAATTTTTTTAAATAACTGGTAATGTGAAAAAGTACATCATATGAAAATGTTAAAGAATGATACCATAACAATTCAAATGCACTATATAACAAAAATCAAACAAATTGCCTTATTTTACGGATTATCATGCACACATTTTCCTTTAAAAAACCGCTTCCAAAGGTGCGTTATGTTTGATTTAACATTCCTGCCAGTCTTAAAATAGTCATAGGTATATTTGATTAGAGGTTGGCAAAGAAGTTTCAAAATAAAAGGGTAGTTAGGAAAGCCACAGATAATTTAGTATAGTTTTTGATATGAAATCTTTGGATCTTGCAATAATAAACCAAAAATCTATGTATACGTTCATTAAACAAGTATTGCAAATGTACAGAAAAACTGCAATTATAAAATCAATGGCAAAGCTTTATTACCATTGAAGTAATATGTAATATAAATGCAAAAAAAAAGTAATTAATTTTTTTGTAATATTACATAAAAAGAAATGCGGAGTAGGAATGCAATAAGAAGTTTAAAATAGCGCAAATATTTGGTAATACATAGTTGTTACTTTTAAACACGAAAACTTAATCAACCATTAGACATTCATTTTATTTGTCTGCAGTTTGTAGCAGCATTAAGTGTAACCTTTTCTTATTCAAATTGATGATTGCAAATTTAATATGCATTATAATAAGATTGCATAAAATATAAGTAGTAATATTTATTATGTAGAACATGTTCAATACGTGAAGATTATGCGTTATATAACCTCTGTAGAAAAACTTCATTGAATAATCATACACAAGTTGTCACATTGAATGAAAAGGTCAATATGATATAAGAATCAAATTCGAATTCTCAAACAAGGAAGCGAATGCGGCGAGTTTGTTAATTTAATCGTTGCAAATAAAATGTCAAAATAATAAATTAATTAATGATGGGGGATATGATCACGAAGGTCTTTAAATCCAAAAACTTTCATATTTTTACTGATTATATGTATATTTGGTTAAATTGCAAACGCATATAGAAATTTATGTGCATTTTATTACCTAGGTGTTGCATATATTAAATAAAAATGTTTGCATTTTTATTTAATATATTACGGAGATGTAAATATTAATAATCGAGTTTGCGATAAAAAAATTATTAATATTAAATAATAGTGTTCCATAGACGGAATAATTATTCACTTTGTTGTTAAACGTCTTTACACATCGTGTACGATATAAATAAATAATACATTATATTTCGATAATAAAACATGGTTCAACTTTAAGTAAAAGTTTAAAAAGGTTATAAAAGTAAGCAAGCTATAAACACTATTTACCTGTTACAATTGTTTATATCGTCAACTAATTACTTTTTCCGTTCGTGATCAAAATTTCTTATAGATTTTCAATAGGAATTTGACCTGGTTGGATTTCTATTGTATAATAAGTTAGACATCAATATAAGAAGCATTGAATCAACTATGAGTTAAATCAAAGAAGTTTCTCAAATTTACTTTACTTTACACTACCAAAAAATAGTTATACATATCTCAAAAACGCCAAAAAGTAGTATTTGAAGTTGGAGTCTAAATATAATCTATCAATAAATTTTATGTTTTTATATTTTAACATGTTTAGTGTCTTAGTAGTGTGAATACGTGATAAACTAGAAATGGTTAATACCCACGGCATTTCTTTTTTTGATGGAGAATTTCTGTTTGTTGGTAGTCAATGCGATAAAATTGAGAGTAAAACACTTAACAATTAACACATTACCTAACTGTTATTGTAACTGGTCATTAGCTTGTTAGAGATTTATTTCCTTAGAGATCAACAGGTTTTGTAGTAGAATCTAACCTCTTTGCATTTGATTAATTTAAATTTTAACACCTTAAGGAAAATATATATAGTTTTTATATGTGTAGTCTTTGAATTCACTTACAATAGAATGAAATTGTTTCTATTGTAGTAAATATTTTGATGCTTGATTTGGTTTAAACTAGGTTAAAAATATGACATTATGTAGCTGATGAAAAGTCATCATAAAAGCATTAAATCGTCCTCCGCCAAATTATAATTTATTTATATTGTAATAATTTTCTAACTGTAAATAATAGCGAATTTTTATCTGTCGGCAAATTATATGGAATGTTGTTTATACATAAATAAAATAGTTATAATATTAATTTAATATCTCAAGTTTTAAATGAAGTTTATAAACAATTGAAAACGATTTAAAGCAAAGTATAAAATGCTCGCATTTTATTTTGTATACATGAATAAATTTGTTTACAAACATAGTCGCTCTAAAGTTCTAGACCGTGCAAAGAGTGCGAAAAAATGAAATTGCTTTTGAAATTGAAATTTGCTGCTTGTGAATAATAATGTACGATAATAATGTATGGATTTAATTCTTTTCGTTATCTGAAACGTATATGGCGATTCCATTTATAATAAGTTTTTGCGGAAAATTGTTTTTACGACTAATTGAATTGAAAGTTGGAAGACATATATTTATCATCATTTTAAAATAATATTATATGCACAAATTTGGTCACAGCTGGAAGTACATTGCAATAATTATAAAAAATACTATATAAAAAAGTTATTATATGTTTTGCCATTATATTTTATGTGAAAAAAAATATTCAATGGAAAATTAGTAATAATAAATATAGTTTATTTATGTTACTTTATTCTTTATGTTTTAGCCGGCGTAAAGGACGTACGTACTTGTAAGATTAAAGTGTGATGAAAAAATAAAGCAAAAATCTTTATATTGCTATTTATCCAATAACAAAACGAAAATATGGAAATTAGAGTATATATTAGGTTTGTTTTTTATTCCACTGAACATGAACATATGTTCATGCACATGAACTTATGTGCATGAACATGTTTCCTCTATGTGCCGTTGGTGCAGTGTGGCGCTGT